>BLSH010152934.1:1152409-1162475 GCA_018402905.1 Glandirana rugosa
TTACCAACCCTTCCTGAAATACGGTAATCCCCAATATTTCAATATCCGAGACTCTTTAATATTTTGAAAATACGTCACGTATTTAATCAAATCCATTACTGCACGAACCTTAGAGAAGACGGTATAGGTCGTTACTGTGGATGAAAAAAAAACAGGGGTACCTAAAAGAGATAAAATGTACTTTACACCTATAGACTAAGTGTCCAGAAAGAATTTTTATATGTCATAGGTCTACGATCAGGACAAATAATAAAAAACAGTATATGAATTCAAAAAAATACTATTTAGTAAACAAGTGTCTGTCACATGAAGTCACATGCACTTCACTGGAAAGTAGGTTGACATCTCCCATATTGGTGTTAATTTGATCTCATCCTGAATTCCCAGAATGTGCATCTTCTTCATCTTCTTCAACCAGCTTTTATGTTATTTACATGTGTATTTTCACATCCTAATGATTTATCATAAAAAAACTTAAGTATATGACAAAAAATAATAAACAGGACTAGCATCTGGATACTGTATATTTTTAAGAAAGACCTGTGAATCAGATATCCACATTTCATGTAAAATAGAGAAAATCCATGGGGACAAAAAAAAAGTAGGTGTCATTGCTGGATATGGCAGAAGAGATTCCAAGCACGTCATTACCTAAACTAATTTATGCACTGCATAAAAGTTTTATAATTTCTCAGAGCCTATAACTTTATAACCCCTAATGGCATAAAGTCCTTCCCAACCATTAGAGAACAACATGATATTCCATCCTCTGAAATCTTCCGATATCTCCAGATTAAGCATTTCCTTACACCCTTAATTCCCAGAGACTCCTCCACCCACTCCTTGTTCTTCTTCAAACAAGTCTGTAAAAATGACCCATACAGGAGGGGCCTGATATTGGCACGTTACATTCATCTACTTAACACAGACTCCCTTCCGTCCCCTCATACACCTCTAGATGGGAAAAAGACCTAGAAATTACTTTAGATGGTGCAGAATGGAACCACATTTGGTCAGCAACAAAATCCTCTTCCCAAAACATTGTGGCACTTGAGACAAATTACAAAGTTCTGACTCGCTGGTACATGGTTCCAGCCAGGATCGCCAAATATGTTCCCAATACCCTTCCATTTGATTTAGAGGCTGCCCTATCCAAGGAAACTTTCATCACATTTGGTGGTCATGCCCTGTTGCACAAACCTTTTGCTCCAACATATTCAGCATGCTCCCCACCCTCTTTGATGTTGCCTTACAACCTGAACCAACTATAGCCCTTCCAAATATCAAACCCCCAACTTATCTCAACGCCAGTGCAAACTTCTCTTGCAGGTCACAACGGCAGCCAAACAAATCATTGTCAAATCCTGGAAAACCCCCAGTCTTAATGTTCCTGCAGTTAAAAATAAGGTCACACAAGCAATGATACATGCAAAAATTGAGGCTACCATTTCTGACAAAGTTGCCAAATATGAAGCCCTCTGGTCCTCATGGGTAGCCCGCTTCCTCCCATCAAATTTTGATGAGTCCCTCTTACTTCCATGAGAGCTATCCTCTTCAACACATCCCTTGGCCAGTTTAACAGATACAAACCAGTAACACCTGGGGCCCCACACCCCTCCTCACTTCCCTCTCCCCTTCTCCCCCTTTTTACCTGACCCTCCCAACACCTCTTTGACTTCAACTTCCTTATTCCACTCTCTTTTCTGTACCTCCTATCTTCTTTTCTCATCTAGGTAGCTAAAACCTTGCTAATCATTTATACATTTAAATGTGTTACCAGGTCTGACTCACAAAAGTGTTTTAAATCGCACACATGAGTTTGCTCAGTTTATTCAGTTTGCTATTTTCTTACAACTCTGTGACACTGTATACGCACTAGTTGGCTAAACCCCTGGGATCATACCCCTGGGCACGGATAGGATAAGTTACACCTTCAGTACACAATCGCCTCCTAGTCTACTGATATTGTCAGTTTCACCTTTCTTATGATATATGTTTATGCCTATATTTACTTCCGCTATAGGTACAGTTCCATCCCTACATCTTTATCTACAAATGTTCATATAGGAAACATTATTGACATTGCGAGCGGTTGCTTTGTCTTTCCCACAGGACACAGCTTGTTCCCATATGGGGTGTCCAGAGGCGAAGAACAATCATGCCTGCTCACTATATACACCACTGAACAGGTTACGATGTTCAAGCAAGTCTCCTACATAGATTTTGTACCGTGTATTCCTTTTATTTTTCTGTTTTCTCTTGAAATTCTCAATAAAGACTTTGAACAAGAAAAAAGTTTTATAATTTCAGGAAATCATTTGTGAACATTAAATTGTACATGTACTATGTCTATAAATAATTCCCTTATAAAAAGGACATTTTAAAATGGAACTTTACCAAAAAAAAAAAAAATGCGAACAGGCAGGATTTTTAATACAGCAGAGACATGCTATGTCTCTTCTGCAATAAAGTTACCTGCCTGTCCTCACTGTATACTAAGCTGCACATGCTCAGTGTAAAAATTTCAGCAATGCAGAACCCTGCGCATGCGAGAGAGTGACGTCATTGTGGCCCAGATAATGGAAGTGGATGGAGAACGATATGCAGAAGACATTGGGCTGAAGATGACAGCAGCCGGTGAGGAGCTCTGGGATATCGCAAAGCTGGAGAGGAGGTGAGCAACCGTCTTCAAGGTGAAAGTGATGCGGCAGATCCATAGCTGCGGAATACTTTCGCACTGCCCCCACCCGTGTTTCCCGGGCTGTCCCGTGCTTACTGGCACCCGGGAACACATCTGCTGCCTGGAGAAGAGAGATTGCAGTGAGACTGAGGCAAATCCATGCCTCAATCTCACATGCAAACAATGAAGCCAGACGTGATATCCAGTTTCATATGCACACTTTCCTGGCCAGTACAGCAAGGAGACACATCTAACCAAGCCAAGCTGTGCTTGATTAGATGATGTGAAAGGCAGGGGAGATATTGGGGTCTATTAGACCCCTAATGTCTCCATAAAGAGTACCTACCTGTCACCTGCCCAATGCTATCACATAGAGGTTTATTAACCTCTTGTGAAAGCGATCGCATAAAAATAAATAAAAGAAAAAAGTAAAAAAATAAATAAAATGATAATAAAATATATTAAAAGGAAAAAAAATGGCAAAACCCTCATTGCTCCACAAAACTGCGCAAACGCAAGCCCAGGGTGCGCACGTGTATGTAAACCGCGGTTGCACCACATATGTGACATATCGCCGCAAACGTCAGAGTGGGAACAATAATTCTAGCACAAGAGCTACTAGTTAGCTCTAAATTGATGAGCTGTAACGGTTTTTAAAGTGTCACCTATGGTGATTTTTGGGCACCATCGTTTTTGGCAATTTAAAGACATAGAATGTTAGGTATCTATTTACGCGATGGTTTGACGCAATTTTTTTTCCCAATTATTATATTTTTTTCCGGAAAATTTGCAGTTAATAAACAGTTGGGCAAACTATCATCTTTTTATTCTACAGGGCCTCTGCTTTCAGAAAATATATAATGTTCTGGGGGTTTATGTAATTTTATTGCCAAAAATTTGGATTTTTACATGTATGTGACAAAGAAAAAAAATTGCTCTGGAGACGAACTGGGTAAATAATCAGATATTGGCTTGTTTATCACTAATGTCTTTGGGCATTACCTTAGATGGTGCTCACAGTAACCAATCAACTTCAGGCAGAGAAGAGAAATTCTCCCTGAACCAGACTGGGTATTTGAACTAGGTGGCAAAAGGTTACATCAAATTCCCCCTGCTCAAATGCTAATTTACATAGGTTGCATTGTATCCATCGCACTCCCTACAGTCTCATCCACAGTTCAGGTAGGATGTTGCAGTGCATTAGCAGATAGCACCACTATGCAATCATAGCAAAGAAAGGATCTTCACCAGCACACCTTACTAAAGTAAAAATTGTGTCCTTTTTTCACATAAACAACAGGAATCATAGGTCAATGTTTTGGGACCTTGCAGGATTCCTTTTTTGTTTAGTAAATTAGCATTTGAGCAGCTAAGGGGCTTATGGATAAAAAGTGTGCCGGCAAGAAAAAATGTTGTTAACCATTACAATCGACTTATATCTGTCATTATTTTGCAGTTCTGAGTTTTTAACTTGGAACTGCAAAATAATGACAGATATACGTTGATTGGTTGAGAAGGGAAATAAGAAGAAATAAGATGTTCTTTTTAGCAGACTATTCTTGCATAAAAACCTTTTGGCATGTTTACAATGGTACATACAGTTACATGCAGAGGTCTAAAATTAACCTTCTTTGTAGGTAAACTTTTTAGGTTCCATAAGAGACCATACCTTAACTAGAATATACACATTGAGTGTTTTTTTTGTTCAACCAGCAGGTTGAATTAAAAAGAAAAAAAGCTCACATATCCTGTATCCACAGGGATCTCTCCCACTTTGCTATTGTATTCTGACTATGGGACTCCCCCATCAGAATATACAGATCAGTGCTGCAGCCATTGGCTGCAAGCACTGATCAAATGCTGGTTTTCCAGCATGACCATTTTGAAGCCAGTCGTTAACAGAAAGGAGTGCACACTTTATGAAATTTGTGTGGTTCCTACTGACTTTCAATATGTGTATAGCCAGCTTTACTGTCAGAGTAATGGCAATGGTTGCAGAGGCTGAGTAAAGTTTCTGCAGCTGTCTAAGTAGTTGGAGGTCTGGTTCATATAATAGATCAATCTCTGTCCTCACTGGTAATCACAACATAACCAAAATATAAGCAGATGACTTGTTTTTTTATTTGAAATTACACTGTGAGTGGCAATAATATCAGAATAAAGTCATTAATTTTGCTTGAAATATACACCAGAGTATCTTTAGACACAGACCACAAATATTGTGTGAAGAAAAGGTCACAAGTTGCAATACAGATGTAAAAAATGTAAAATCTGGTCTTTATTTTGCATTGCAGAATATTTCAACATTAATTTGGGAATGTGTCTTGTGGAAATGAATGTCAGTTTGGCTTTAGATAAGTGTTTTCCAAAATGTAATATGTTAAGGCACTTTACAAATTACCTTGCAGAGATGATGGAAGCTGCAATTTTACAATGACTTTCTTGTTAGTTCATGCTTTCTGGGTTGGGTTCTTCATATTCTTCAAAAAACTAAGGGTATAAAAAAGAAATAGTTGAAAACATCTTTTAAACGGTGTAAAATTTAAATCACTGTTTAATAAAAAGTGTTCATGAAACAAAAATAAAAAAACAGGGACAAGTATAATGTGTGGTCCCTATTGTCTGTATCTTTTTGGTATTTCCAAAAAGGTTTTAGTCAGTAAAAAACAAGCAAAAAAACACCTTTCAAGATTCAAGACTCTCTATGTAATTTGTAGACACAACTAGCCATTATTATTTTTAATAATTAAAAGTCCCACTATATGGGGAATTCCATTTTTCCCATTATTATATTTCATATGACACAGCGATGATCACAACTACATGCTGTTGAATGCAAATGTTTACAGTAATCATGTCAGCAGCTAACTTTCCACCTTCGGCACTATTGCTTCTGTGCTTACTAATGGCAATTCACTAACGTGTTTGAGTTATTTTGATTCTGTTCCTTTTACCTTACAATAATTTTCTTACCAAAACAATCGACCTTTACACAAAACTATCACATAGGGGTGGAATTGATATTTCTTTGCATAAAATAGATATTTAACCATCACTTTATTTTATTTTGTGAACAGTTTTTCTCACAATGCGTTATTTTATCTAAACGTTTTAATCTTTTCTTAGATACATCATAGGGCTTAAAGTGTTACTAAATCCAGTAATATGAAAATAGTTCATCCTCCCCCTACAGTACCCACAGCTTATAAATCTTCTTTTTACATTAAAATACTGCCACTATATACCTTCTTGGCTGATCTGTATACCACGGTCACATGAAAAACTGCAGGGTCTGTCCAGTGCTCAGTTTTCAGGTAGAAAGAGATTTCCCTTATAGCCTGTATACACGCCCATATGTGTGATGTCAACATCATGTGACCTGGCTAGCTCTGAGAACAAGGAAATGTTCTCTCCAGCAATAGAGACCAAACTGAGCATGTGAAGGAGGACTACACTCACTGTGTATTATCTGGCCTTGCCAAGACAGCCAGTGTAGGAGGGAAGGATCTGTCCATATAGGATCATAGAGCCTTTTTACACAATGCAGAGGATTAACCCCTTAAATTCCACACTGAGTATAACAAGCAGGCTATTCTGCATATACATACAGATTTTACTGCTGTGGGTTTAGTAACATTTTAACAATAAACACCAGTCTAGAAGAAAAGATCCTTGGGGTGGGATCACACAGCTCTACCCTGCACACACTATTAGCTTAATGCAGAACTGCTGCTATAACCAACCCTGCCTGTATTCTTGCAATGTGTGCAGGCTGTATGCTGCATGAATACTCCTGCCACCACACATCTTATTCACCTTTAACAGGGTTGACAATTGCTACCTTCTATCTCTAATATCACTTCCTAAGTTTTTTATTAAAGCTTCAGCTATGGCTAAAAAAAAAACAATAATCTGTTCAGTACCCTTGTTGTATTTTTCTTTATATACAAACACTTCAAAAACTAATAAAGACAGAATACTGCATAGAAATAATAACATTGAGTCATGCAAAATATACCTTTTGTGAACTATGAATAATCTTCAATTGACATTTTCATATATAGTTCATGGGGATAAAATTACCCTATGCATTACTCTTCAATGAATTTGTCTGATAAAACTGTAAGGTCTATATACTCTATTTAGCACTGTTGGGCATATGGTGTGTTGTGGTACCTTAAAGGAGTTGTTTATCGGTAAGCCTGCTCTCAAGTTTTTGCGTTGCCATATATATGCCCCAGTTTGGGGCTTAAATAGTTTAGAGTCAGGGAACACACACAACAGAGATGCCTTGATGCAGCATAGGGCATACAACACATATATTTCCAAATAGATGCATCAGAACCTGAGATGCTAACACAGTTTATTTGTCTTTTATGTGTTGATGACTAGTTGGAGACTATGATATATATATATATATATATATATATATATATATATATATATACATACACAGTTGTGCTCATAAGTTTACATACCCTGGAGGACTTTATGATTTCTTGCCCATTTTTCAGAGAATATGAATGATAACACAAAAACTTTTCTTTCACTCATGGTTAGTCTTTGGCTAAAGCCATTTATTATTAGTCAACTGTGTTTACTCTTTTTAAATCATAATGACAGAAACTACCCAAATGACCATGATCAAAAGTTTACATAACCCAGTAGTACTTAATACCGTGTATTGCCCCCTTTAACATCAATGGCAGCTTTAAGTCTTTTGTGGTATTTGTGGACAAGGCTCTTTATCTTCTCAGATGGTAAAGCTGCCCATTCCTCTTGGCAAAAATCCTCCAGTTCCTGGAGATTCTTGGGCTGTCTTGCATGAACTGCACGTTTGAGATCTCCCCAGAATGGCTCAATGATATTGAGGTCAGGAGAGGAAACTGAGATGGCCACTCCAGGACCATCACTTTATTCTACTGTAGCCAATGACAGGTCGACTTGGCCTTGTGTTTTGGATCATTGTCATGTTGGAATGTCCAAGTACGTCCCATACGCAGCTTCCTAGCTGATGAATGCAAATGTTCCTCCAGTATTTTTTTTATAACATACCAAATTCATCTTGCCATAATTTTTGACCAAATTTCCTGTGCCTTTGTAGCTCACACATCCCTAAAACATCAGCGATCCACCTCCGTGTTTCACAGTAGGAATGGTGTACCTTTTATCATAGGCCTTGTTGACTCTTCTCCAAATGTAGCGTTTATGGTTGTGGCCAAAAAGCTCAATTTTGGTCTTATCACTCCAAATAACTTTGCGCCAGAAGGTTTGAGGCTTGTCTCTGTGCTGTTTGGTGTACTGTAAGCGGGATATGTTGTGGCATTTGCATAGTAATGGTCTTCTGGCGACTCGATCATACAGCTCATCTTTCTTCAAGTGCTTCCTTATTGTGCATCTTGAAACAGCAACACCACATGTTTTCAGAGAAACCTGTATTTCACCTGAAGTTATTTGTGGGTTTTTCTTTGCATCCCGATCAATTTTCCTGGCAGTTGTGGCTGAAATTTTAGTTGGTCTACCTGACCGTGGTTTGGTTTCAACAGAACCCCTCATTTTCCAATTCTTGATTAGAGTTTGAACACTGCTGATTGGCATTCTCGATTCCTTGGATATCTTTTTACATCCCTTTCCATTTTTATACAGTATAGCTACCTTTTCCTGCAGATCCTTTGACAATTCTTTTGCTTTCCCCATGACTCAGAATAAAGAAACGTCAGTGCAGCACTGGATGAATTATTCAAGGGTCTGTCAGGAGGCCAGAAACTCAGTGAACTTTTATACACATATACTAATTATAAGCAAACAGATCACAGGTGAGGATGGTTACCTTTAATAGCCATTCAAACCCCTTGTATCAACTTATGTTTATGTTAGCAGGCCAAAATCACCAGGGTATGTAAACTTTTGATCAGGGTCATTTGGGTAGTTTCTGTTGTCATTATGATTTAAAAAGAGTAAACACAGTTGATTGACAATAAATGGCTTCAGCCAAACACTAACCATGAGTGAAAGAAATGTTTTTGTGTTATCATTCATATTCCCTGAAAAATGGCCAAGAAATCATTAATTCTGCTAGGGTATGTAAACGTATGAGCACAACTGTATATATATATATATATATATAGTGTATATACATGTGCATCTCATAAAATTGGAATATCATCAAAAAGTTAACTTATCTCAGTAATTCAATTCAGAAAGTGAAGCTCATATATTTGATATAGATATGTTACACACAGAGTGATATATTTCAAGCATTTCTTTCTTTTAATTTTGATGATTATGCCTTACAGCAAGTCAGTGATGATTTGGGGAGCCATGTCATCTGCTGGTGTTAGTCCACTGTGTTTTATCAAGTCTAAAGTCAGCACAGCATTCTACCAGGAAATTGTAGAGCACTTCATGCTTCCCTCTGCAGACCAGCTTTATGAAGATGCTGATTTCATTTTCCAGCAGAACTTGGCACCGGCCACACTGCCAAAAGTATCAATACCTTGTTTAATGCTCAATGTGCTTTATTGGGCAGCAAATGTCTGACCTAAACCCCATATAGAATCTGTGGGGTATTGTCAAGAGGAAGATGAGACACCAGACCCAACAATGCAGAAAAGATGAAGGCCACTATCAAAGCAACCTGGGCTTCCATAACACCTCAGCAGTGCCACAAGCCGATCGCCTCCATGCCACGCCACATTGATGCAGTAATTAAAGCAAAAGGAGCCCCCGACCAAGTATTGAGTGCATACTAGAGCTGCAAGATTCTGGCTAAAGTGAGAATCATTATTTTTTTGCTTAGAATAAAGATCACCATTCTCTCATGGGCTAATTGGGCTAACTTTATTGTTTAGTTTTGTTCCCCCAAAAAATTGCATTTGAAAGACTGCTGAGCAAATACCATGTGACATAAAATATTGTAACAACCGCCATTTTATTCTCTAGGGTCTCTGCTAAAATATATATATATATATATATATATATATATATATATATATATAATGTTTGGGCGTCCTAAGTAATTTTACAGCAGAAAATACTAATATTAACTTGTAAGCAACATGTGTCAGAAAAAGGCTTGGTCTTTAAGTGGTTAAACTGTCAGATGGAAGGTCTTCCCTTTGATCTATTCTAAAAGAACGAAATGTTACTTTTTATCTCTTCTCTTTCTATCTCCCAGCACTGAGGAATGTTTTTTTTTTTCTTTGACAGCTCTGAATGGCTCTGCACTGTATACACAGAATCGAGGAAATGTCGGGTGTAGATTGTGAGGGAGGTTGAATCGAGATCAAGATCTCTCAGCGATTAATCGTGTACCTCTAGTGCATACTATAGTGTACATGGACATACTTTTCAGTAAGCCAACATTTCTGTATTAAAAATATGTTT
>BLSH010152934.1:1162485-1175304 GCA_018402905.1 Glandirana rugosa
AGACGACATTTTAATGAATCCTGCGGGTTTGTAATATCACCATTTTATTCTCTAGGGTCTCTGCTAAAAAAAAAATATATATATATAATGTTTGGGCGTCCTAAGTAATTTTACAGCAGAAAATACTAATATTAACTTGTAAGCAACATGTGTCAGAAAAAGGCTTGGTCTTTAAGTGGTTAAACTGTCAGATGGAAGGTCTTCCCTTTGATCTATTCTAAAAGAACGAAATGTTACTTTTTATCTCTTCTCTTTCTATCTCCCAGCACTGAGGAATGTTTTTTTTTTTCTTTGACAGCTCTGAATGGCTCTGCACTGTATACACAGAATCGAGGAAATGTCGGGTGTAGATTGTGAGGGAGGTTGAATCGAGATCAAGATCTCTCAGCGATTAATCGTGTACCTCTAGTGCATACTATAGTGTACATGGACATACTTTTCAGTAAGCCAACATTTCTGTATTAAAAATATGTTTTTTTATTGGTCTTATGTAATATTCTAATTTTCTGAGATAATGAATTTTGGGTTTTCACTATCTGTAAGCCATAATCATCAAAATTAAAAGAAAGAAATGCTTGAAATATATCACTCTGTGTGTAACACATCTATATATAATGTATGAGTTTCACTTTTTGAATTGAATTACTGAAATAAATTAACTTTTTAATGATATTCTAATTTTAGAATAAGATGCACCTGTATATATCTTCATTGCCATTTGGCTTCTTAAATTTACTCTATATTTTACAAATTCACTAGATTTGCACATGTACATAAAATGATATGAGAACTGACATTATGAATGTAATGACTATAACTAGAAATACTAGATTTTGACCCTGTTCTGATCTGAACCTCGCATATCATTATCCACTTTTTGTAATCTTGTGGTAGATACTTAAAGTGGATGTAAACCCGAAAAAAACATTTTTTACTGACACCTCTACCTTGTACATGAGAGGATGTCATGTCATCTGTGCCCAGTCTTGCCACGAAGAGTTAATCCAGCTCTGAGTAATCCCCTTATCTTTTTACAGTAAGAGAAAGACTGACTAAGGGAGAAATAGGAGACGTTTCATCCCCATGCTGTGTGACAGGTAATGTCCTTATCTCCTGCACGTAGCAGAGAAAGCTTCACACTCCCCCCTCCAGCTGTGCCAGGATTGGCTGCTCCATACCTCAGCATGTTTGGGCATGCTGAAGTCATGTGGTGTCTTACCTGAGTTTTCACTAGATGTTTCTCAAAACTCAGGAATAGCAAAGTGTGAGAGTGTAGAGGTGGGTGGGGAGTATTGTGACATCACAACTCCACCCACCGACCTCCAGCAAAGAGAGCCACCCATTGATTCCAGTGTTTTGCAAGGCTGCTACTGCTGAAGGGGGTGACATTTGCAAGGTAGGTATACATGCAGGAGGCTTGCATGTACACATATATTAATACTGTGCCATTAGTTTTTACTGAGTGAGTGGTGCGTTTACATCCACTTTAACTAGAGAAAAATGTAAATTCCTTTTTTTTCTTTTTGGAACACCTACTGCATTCCAGTAGTCAAGTAATCTCTAATTGTGCATTACCTTCAGCGCTAATATTATACCATATACCAGAACACATTTAGAAAACACAGACAAACAGTAGTGAGAAATGAGCTGGAAAGCATCCTAGATCCCGTTCATCATTACCAGCATGTTATATTGGTCTTAGGTTGTCAGAATCTAAAAATGAGTTCAGCAGGTTGCTATCTAATCTCACAAAGTTTGCAATGTTCTCCTTCAATCTATTTAAACTTGTATGGCACTAGTATACTGATGACAGAGGGAACACTAAAGCTTTTCTAAATGCCTTGTCTACTTTGACTGATTCTTGATTTCTCCACTGAGCATTGCAGAGATAAGAGGGTGTTGGATGTGATTGCACTTTCAGATGTCGGCAAGCAATTCAAATGCATGACTGCCTCCATGTCATTCAAAGCATCACATCCTACATCCAGCTAAAATCAAGTAAAACAAAGAAACTGCATATGATGTGTGAGTATATTTTATTAGGATCTCTTGGTATTGAACCAGGATGATCAAATTGCTTTGCTGTGGTTAATTCTATTATTTAATCTCTGCCAAAAATAAAGTATAGGAAAATGTAAAGTCAGGTGCCTTTTGTAAGATTGCATACAGCTTTCCAAAAAATAGTAAAAGTTGTGTGTTTTGCAATATTTATACAGTTGAAAGTGCATTGTAATTTGTGGCTTACTATGTAAGAGATGCTGGTACAACAAAGCGATTTTATGTTTGGGATTGAGATTGAGATTGGGATTGAGATGATTGGGATTGAGTGCAGAGTCTCTTGAATGCTGTAAGTGATTGGTGTAAATGGTGTTGTTGAGCGAGAGCTTTTATAAACGGAGAAGGTGTCTATGGAGGAACTGAACAATACTGTTGTAGCGTGATTGGAGCTCTGTGGGTGGTAGAATATTGGACTGTTTTTTTATGCACAGCGCCATTATACAATGTTCGTGAAACATGTCCGAAGAGCAGCAGGTGATCAGAACAATATAATATTGGAGCTACTGTGAAGGCAATTATTTGTCCAAGATTAATAATCATATAACATCAGCTGATGTGTTCAAAGTAGATTAATTCATGCCTACAATATGTAAAGATTAGTGACATATGAATAACAATTCCAGTAATGTGGTTAGCTGCATGAAAATAAATTAATTGAGTTGATATTTATGTTCAGACTAGGAACACTTTATACAATAGTTTATTATTGCTGAAGTCAAAGCTTGACATATGGTATAATGTTGCTGTCTATCAGTCAGAAAATTCAGGACTGTATTTTTAGCTTTTTCACAGCACCACAGACAAAACAATGTGCTGGGGTGCAAAAATGCAGACACATATTTTGATGTAACTATTCTTACCTAACTGGTCTTCCACCTTTGGAAAAAAAGAAGACATATTGTACACAATTCAATCTGTAGTGATGCAACTGATCCAAGAGCAAGTAACAATAACCGAATAGTGTAGACTCGTTTTTCTCAACGCCAACAACCCCCCACCAAAAAAGGAATCCTGGGAGTGGTAACTCTGCAAAGTGCCAAACCCAAATGAAGGGCAGGTGCATTCAAAAATACTGTTAAGCCTAGTATACACTATCAGTTTTTTTCATTCAACCCAGCAGGTCGAACGAAAAAAAACCTGACAGCTCCGATCGAAGCCGATGTACTAACGATCTGACATTAGTACAGCGGTCTCCCCCGCTATGCTGATGCCCCCACCAGAACACTCCGGTCAGCGCTTTCAGCCACTGGCTGGTCGGGAGCCAGTCGGCTGCTGGTTTTCCAGCTTGCACATCCGACAGAACGAATGGCTGGCATCTGTCAGACCAGCTGCCATACACATGGGCCAAATGTCGGCTGGTTTTTATTAAAAACATAAAAACACAAAGGTTTACACAAAAAACAAATGCCACAAGGATAGAGCACCTCAAAGGGTACTAAATGCAGTTTATTATACTGTAAATAGAAAGTATGACAAAATATATGGTGTGTCCACTACTAACCCTCCTGCCTGAATCCCATCCCTCCACCCGAACACCCACCTAAGAAAGCCCACACCTCACTCCAGCATCCCGAAGTCACTCAGTCTCCTCTATTCCCCCTACACCCCAGTCCTCCCCTCCACAGATTTTAAGTAGTCTCCTATAGCCTGCTTCTGAAGAGCTACAGTAGATACTGTTGAACCCAGTCTAGGATAAGTGTGGATGAAAACAAACAGTTGCAATCCTGTAGATAGATGGTAATATCCCAGTGACCTATAAGTTACATATGACTCAACACCTAGGTGAAGTGGATGGATTACACATGCTGTCTAATTGCTGATGGTACAGTGCCTTGAAAAAGTATTCATATCCCTTGTAATTTTCCACATTTTGTCATGATACAACCAAAATGTAAATGTATTTTGTTGCGATTTTATGTGGTAGACCAACACAAAGTGGCACATAATTGTGAAGTAGAAGGAAAATGATAAATGGTTTTCCAAATTTTTTACAAATAAAAAGTGTGGCGTGCATTTGTATTCAGCCCCCTTTACTCTGATACCCCTAATAAAATCTAGTGGAACCATGGAAAATTTCAAGGGGTATGAATACTTTTTCAAGGCACTGTATGCTGCAGTCAAGCCAGCACCCGTCCCTAAGTGTGCAGAGGCGGAGTGTGCTAAGGGCACACACTGGTACTAATACTAGGTGGTGTGACCTAAAGTCATAAATGCCAACTGTCTCTCCTAACTCTATACCCCTATCTCCCTGCTAGAAACAGCCTGTGTATAGTTCTCCTCCATGTATCATGGCTGTTTGATCTGTGGGTAGGGAGTCCAATCAGGGAGAAGTTCTGTGACAGGCACCATAGTGCTCATTTGTATGTAAAAGGGCTCACCGACTCCAAGCTGTCAGATTAGGCTCTTCTATATGTGAGCAGCCAGAGCTGTCAATGTCCATTCGACAGTCCAATAGCTGTTCCCGTACATCATGCTGCCATGGTCCTTCTCTCTTTTCGTGAGGGTAACTACCGCCGACGTGGCCACGCCAAAGTGCATGCTGGCTGTAGTTACCCACACAAAGAGAGGGCAGGACTGCGGCAGCATGATGTCCTGGAACATTCACCCTGTCTATGATTACCCCATGGTTTCATCCATGGCTTTCTGGTCACACCTCTTATAATATCTGTTTGCCAAGTATCCCCTTGATACACATCAGTTTAAATAAAGCATAGTAAACCTCAGTTAATTCATTACCCCCATCCTTTTAGGTGCATGTAAATATGAAACTGACATTCTCAACTTCATTTAACAAGCAGAAAATGCCCTGAACTTATTCTTAGTGGTATACAGTACATTCATAAAGTATTCAGTAATTTTGTTCTGTTGCAGCCAGATACTATAGTTGTTTGAATTCATTTTTTTCTCATTAACCTACACCTAGTACAGGAACAAAGTAGTCTACTGAGTAAAGGGTCTGAATACTTACGTACATGTGAAATATCAGGTTTTTCTTTTTAATAAATTTACAGACATTTCTAAAATTCTGTTTTCGCTTTGTTATTATGGGGTACTGAGTGTAGATTAATGAGAAAAAAAAATAATGTAAGCAACTGTAATATTAGGCTGCAACATAACAAAATGAAAAAAAGGAAAGGGGGTCTGAATACTTTATGAATGCACTGCGTATACCATAACTATAAAGTAGGCCCGCATTTTTGAACTGTGCTACACAGTATCCAAACAGTGAATGTTTTCCTACTTCCAGGTAAACTATTTGGTATAAAGCAATATATTGCAGCCTACCAGTCATTAAATTTAGTGGCTGCAATAATTTTAATCTTTCAGGTTAATTGCATTTTAACCACTTGTCAACCAGCCTCCGGCAGGTCGGCTCTTCTTCGCAAATCCCCGTAGCTGTACGGCGGCGCTTTAAGAGACTGAAGGGGGCGTGGCTACCCATGATCGCTCCTCAGAGCCAGAATGGGGATCCGTTCATGTAAACAAATGGATCTCCATTCTGACAGGGAGGTGGACAGAGATCTGCTGCTCACAGTGATCAGGAGCAGCTTTCTCTCTCCACCCCCAGTCACTACACTCCCCCAACAGTTAGAAACACCCCCTAGGGAACACTTAACCCCTTGATCACCCCCTAGTGTTAACCCCTTCCCTGCCAATGACATTTATACAGTAATCAGTGGGGATTTTTAGCTCTGATCGCTGTATAAATGTCAATGGTCCCAAAAAAGTGTCAAAGATGTTCGATCTGTCTGCCGCAATATCGCAGCCCCGCTAAAAAACCCAGATCATTACTAGTAAAAAAATAAATAAATAAAATTGCCATAAATCTATTCCCATAGTTTGTAAACGCGATAACCTTTGCGCAAATTTCCTGTCCTAGGCTGACAAGACTGCTGCTCCATGGACACAGTACTGTGAGAACTGATACGCTGCATTATATTACATTTTTGTTATTTGATATTCTTTAATTGGACACGTCATATGATGCCCAGTCAGGATAACAGAACCAATTCCCAGCTGTCTGCTACAGGCCGGACGGGAAGTGGTTAAATATGTGACTATTTGTGGCCTTTTAAAAAGGTACATAAACGACTGCGTGTAGATACTTTTAGCTTCCATTTTCCACAGATTACAATAAAGGACACCTGTAGGAAATATCAAGACTGCCACTGCTGACCTCTTCTTCTAAAAATACCAGTTTCCACAGCTGCCATTTTTACCCAGCGGCTTCAGTACTTTCTGCATCATTAACCCAGAATAATTATGCAAATCAACTTCACTCTTTCTAATCTGCATACCTGTTTCAGATCAGTGATTTAAAAAGGAGCTCCAGGCTGTCCTAATAAAAAATTAAAAGTCTGAAGCCAAAAATATTGTAGCTGCTGGCTTTTTATATAAGAACGCTTACTTGTCCAGGGATCCAGCAATGTCCTTACCCGAGTCGATTCTTCAATCGGCTTTGGATGCAGGTGCAAGCATCTCAAGTAAGGGAGGCAGGAAGTGAAGCCTTGAGATTTCCCAGCCACGTTTCTACTGCGCATGCGTGAGCCACGCTGCACCTTGTGAATGGTCCTGTATGCAGTCTTCAGGGACCTGTGATGTGTCCCAGAAGACGGTGGGGTAAGGAGAGGGGGCTGACCTTCCGGCTCAGATCACCACAGTGCATCTGACCAGAAGTGGGAGCAGGCACCTGTTAAATCCAGGTACCCGGTCCCCCCACCCCCTAAATAAGTACCAAATGTTGCAGTGGAGGATGATGCAAACAAGCAAAATGTCCCCTTTTGGGTGAAGTTCTGCTTTAAAAAACATTGGAGCAAGAGAAACCAGGCAAATAGCATTTTCAGTTAGCAGTGGCAACGTCTGTATTTTTATCAATTCAGATTTGCTTTCATGCATTTAGAACTGTTCATAAACTTACCACCAAGACCACAGTTTAAAAATGCTATTTTAAAGCTCTGGAAAAAAGGTATGACTTGCTTCTAAATACCTTTGAACTGTGTTGCATTTGGCAACTGTTTGTTTTGCTAGCAATGTCTTCCTGGCATTGATGGATTTGCAGTTAGAAATGTTTTGTGCCAGGCTGCAGGACATTAAATTATTTCTGTCAGATGGGCAACTTTGAATAACCATCAAGGTGTTAGCTGATACTGCAGCAAAGAAGCACACAGAGTGCCAAGCGAGACCAAGGACAGGTACTAAATCATATTAGTCTGCAATATATGGAGATATCTTGTTCTGTTTAACACTGCATGTAGAAGAAATGGCACGACAAACCCGATGAAACCAAAGCAATATTCTCTACATGGTTTTAAGTTGCATTAAGTTGCAATACCAACTGTATAGCAATACAGCCAAGTTGTATGTATAATAATATATCTGCCTGTTTATAGACAAGGACTTTCAATTTTGAAATATTGCAGTTAACCACTTCCCGACCGCCGTATGCAGAATGACGGCCGGGAAGTGGCTCAGTTATCCTGACTGGATGTCATATGACGTTCTCAGGATAACAAGCCACCACGCGCCCGGGGGGGGGGGGGCGGCGCGCATCGCGGCGATCGGTGGTGTGGGAGGTCAGTCTGACCCCCCGAAATACCGATCTCGGTAAAGTGCTTCCATCCGAAGCACTTTACCATGTGATCAGCCGACCAACGTGATCAAGTCTGCAGACCTGAGGAGTGGAGAGCCGATCGGCTGCATCCCTGACAGGGAGGGTTTGTGCTGATGATTTATCAGCACAGCCCCCCCCCCTCGGATCGTCACACTAGACCACCAGGGAGCCTGCCCAGGGACCACCAGCAATGTCCCCACCAGGACCACCAGGGAGCCGACCAGGGACCACCAGGGAGCCGATCTGGACCACCAGGGAGACCACCCTAGACCACCATGTAAGGGGCATAGTGCCCAATATTAATGGCACTTAGTGCCACCTTCAGATGCCACCCTAGACCACCAGGGAATGGGCCCCTTTCTGTACATATGCCCACCAGTGCCCCTATCAGTGTGTACCAGTGCCCCTATCAGTGCATACCAGTGCCACATATCAGTGCCCACCAGTGCCACCTACTAGTGCCCACCTATCAGTGCCCATCAGTACCACCTATCAGTGCCCAGTGCCGCCTATGAGTGCCAATCAGTGCCGTCTATGAGTGCCCATCAGTGCCGATTATCAGTGTCCGTCAGTGCCGCTTATCAGTGTCCGTCAGTGCTGCATATCAGTGCCCGTCAGTGTTTCATATCAGTGCCCGTCAGTGCTGCTTATCAGTGCCGCCTAGCAGTGCTCATCATTGCTGCATATAAGTGCCTCATCATCAGTGCCACCTCATCAGTGCCAATCAGTACTGCCAGATCAGTGCCCGTCAGTGTAGCCTCATCAGTGCCCATCAGTGATGGAGAAAATTTACTTATTTACAAAGTTTTGTGACAGAAATAGAAATTTTTTTATTTTTTTTCAAAATTTCCGGCCTTTTTTTGTTTATAGCGCAAAAAATAAAAACCGCAGAGGTGATCAAATACCACCAAAAGAAAGCTCTATTTGTGGGAACAAAATGATAAAAATTTTGTTTGGGCACAGCATCGCACGACCGCGCAATTCTCATTCAAAACGCAACAGCACTGAAAGCTGAAAATTGGTCTGGTAGTAAAGTGTTCTAAGTGCCCGGTATTGAAGTGGTTAATGTGCTTATTAAGGCAAGAAATATGATTTGGTAAAAACTGGATTTATATATTCCAATGTTGCCTTATTTTTTTAGCAATGTGTAATGATGAATTTAATGGAACATTATAATTATTATTTAACAGGAATTATATAATGTCAGCAGTTTGTGGAACACAATAAAGAGAGACAGTACAATTACAATACAATGCAATACAAGAGGTTTAGGAGTGGACATAGTAGAATGTCACAACACAATATTTAAAGGCAAATAACAATGCTTTGGGGATTTGTATTTTCCTTTTTTTGGTTTGTTTTTACGTTTTACAACTGATGTTTTATATCTGTGTTCACTTTTTTACTATACAGCCTGTAAACAATTTTGTCTTAAAAATAAACAATTAATATAAGATAAATGATTCCCAGAGCACTATGAGTTATCTAAAGAGACACCACAGCACCATGTTCCCTTTGGCTTTGTAAGGGATGAGTGAATGCTCTAAAGCAGGGGTCTCCAAACAATGGCCCTCCAGTTGTTCAGGAACCATAATTCTGCATTCTTCATAAATCATGCCTAGTCATGTCTGTGAATGTCAGAGTTTTAGAATGCCTCATGGGACGTGTAGTTCTGCAACAGATTGAGGGCAGCAGTTTGGAGATCCCTGCTCAAAAGCATATGTAGATATTCTCCAGCACACCAAGGATCATCAATTTCATCCAAACTTGTTTTATTCAAGGAAGATCACATCACAAAACGGTGTAGTGCAATGTTTCAGAGCCACACAGGACCCCTCGTCGTCACATGCCTGATGAAGGGGTCCTGCGTGGCTCTGCTATGTTGCACTACACCGTTTTGTGATGTGATCTTTCTTGAATAAAAAAACCTTTGGACGAAATTGACGATCCTTGGCGTGCTGGCGAATATCTACATAACGTATAGGTTCTAGTATCCAGCTGGCGGTCGCTACAGCACCCAGTACTTTAAGAGCTCATTCTAGATACGTGTGCGATGGAAATATGGACTGTGGACAATGCTCTAAAGCATTCACATGTTTGTGTAAATTTCAGTTTAAGCTATTGAGCTGTATATACAGCAGGATTTTAAAAGAGGTTGTAAAGAAAAAGGGAAAACTGTAAAAGAGGAGCTGAAAGCTCCGCCTGCCGCCCAGACTACAAAATATTCATAAACAATAGTTCACATTTAAAAAAAATATATATTTTGTTAAATATTATTTTTTTACTCCTAGCTAGCATAAATTAGGGAAATATATATATATATATATATATATATATATATATATAAAATAACTACACATTTCCTTTACAGTAAATCTGTATTTAAAAAAAAAATCACTGTAATCCCATGTGTTTACACAGGGCTCTCCTCTCTTTTCCCAAGGCTTCACTAATGTTATCATTCAGCCTAATCTGCTGGGATAATTTTAGGTAAAGACCCATTCAATATTTTAAAAAGACCTTAGGGGGTGGAACTTGATGGCTGTGTTCAGCCTGAAACCAAATAAGACAGTAATGATGGGAGGGAGTAAAGAGAGAAACCTCCATCAGAAAGATCTTGTTAATGCTTTTCCAGGGCTGTGGAGCACTAAACCAAATCTATGAACATGTTCCTTTTAATAATGATTTTCAGTGCTGAGTGGGTTTATATTTCCAACACTACTGTATATCTATCTATAATAGTATTATGCCTGCCAAGGTTATACCAAACCTTAAAGTATGTTTAAATCCAATCATTAAAATCTCTGTAATTTCAACAGCAATTTACAACCATTTAAAATTTGCAGATTGCAATAATCAGACACTTCCTGACACGGGGTAAAAATGTTGTCCCTAGCTCAACTGCTGCCCGGCACTATCACATGGGTAAGTCCATCTTTATCAACAAATACCATGTGCAGTCCCTAAATAGCCTTACATAACACTAAAAAAAATATATGCTTTAATGCAATCTTCATACCCATAGGCCATTTTTGCAATAATGAAGCCTGCTTCAAATCCGCCTAACAGTTTTAAAAGCTCCATCCTGTCTTCTTTCTAGGAAACAGTAGCAGTTAGGACAAGTACCACCTAGTGGTACAGCAGCAAATACCATGCAATGTCTGAGCCCTGTACCACTAGAGGTGGTACTCACTTTTGTTGCCAGCAGTTTAGACATTAATGGCTGTGCATTGAGTTATTTTGAGGGGACAGCAAATTTACACTGTTATACAAGCTGTACACTCACTACTTTACATTGTAGCAAATCGTCATTTCTTCAGTGTTGGCACATGAAAAGATAGAATAAAATATTTACAAAAATGTGAGGGGTGTACTCACTTTTGTGAGATGCTGTATATATATATACACACACAGTGTCTTGAAAAAGTACTCATACCCCTCGAAACTTGCCATTATTTGCCATGTTACAACCAAAAACATTTTATTTGATAGACCAACACAAAGTGGCACTTAACTGTGAAGTGGAAGGAAAATGATAAATGGTTTTCAAAATTGGCACCCGGGGTAGATCCTATATCTGGCACACCCCCTCTCCCTCAAGCTTACGAGCAGCGCACCGCACATTGACGTCAAGTGACCTTAGAGTAGTATTCTGGCAGGTTAGGTGATATAGTGTCACATTAGGTTATATACAGTAGTGCCAGGTTAGGTCATATACAGTAGTGCCAGGCTAGGTTATACACAGTAGTGCCAGGTTAGGTTATATACAGAAGTGCCAGGCTAGCTTATATACAGTAGTGCCAGGTTAGGTTATATACAGTAGTGCTAGGCTAGGTAATATAGAGTCATAATAAATACATGACAACATGAATGCATAAGAGAATGCTGGTCCTGTTCCCCTCTTCCTCTATCACCTGCACTAAAAGTAGGAACATATGGCTGTCCCTGCTGCTGCAGAACCTCCTTCTCCCCCTCCCTGAAGTAAACATAAAGAAAACAAACTCACATGAGAGTCAGCAAGCCGAGGACTGATTCTGGCTTCTTCTTCCTGGAACTGAAGTCAAAATGTGGCAGGAGGGGAAGAGGTAGGGGCGACAGCATGGAGCAAGCATTATTGGCAAACATGATGAGATGCAAATATCCCCCCACCCTTTGATGGTCAGGACATTGAAGTAATACCATCCAGCCCTGCATCTTACATCCATGTGTCTTCAGACATCACGGGTTGGAGATGTGTTTTGCACACACAGGGGCGGGCTTAGGGGCAGAAGCACTGCTGCTCGAGCTGGCTCTGTCTGCTGTCATTATGACAAGCAGGAGGCCCGGACTGCAAACTTTAAAAAATAGGACAAGGTGGATGATCGACACAGCAATTACAGAGCTCTGTGTGCCTCTCCTTCAAGCAGCTGAGAGCCTACAGGAGGGGGAGGGAGATACACAGAGCACTGCTCTGTAATTGTTGTGCCAACCATTTCAATTGGGGGGGCACAGTATAATGTTGGGGTCAGGGCCCCCTCTGCCCCCCCCCCCGGGAACGCCACTGGTATCAATTATCACAAAAAAAGCGAAATAGTCAATAGTAGATTGGAGGGACTGAACTGAGATACTCTGACCCCCCCCCCCCCCATTTTCTGTTTCACTGTTTTTATTCAGAATTTCAATGAAAGAATGAAGATATAATGTATTACAGAAAAAAATAAAAATAAAAAATAATATGGTTACATTGGCAATTGGGATGCACATTAACATTGTAATAACTGTAGATAACTGTAAGTCAAAGCAATATAAGATCTCAAATATATGTATGAGTATATATGTTTAAATTATGAGAATATGTATATGTTAGAGCTGCACGATTCTGGCCAAAATGAGAATCGCGATTTTTTTGCTTAGAATAAAGATCACGATTCTCTCACGATTCTCGCGGCGTAATATATTAAATATACAAATTGTATATGTATAAGAGTATTAAATTTGTATATATGAGTATGTATATAAACTCTAGAATATAACGAAACTGAATGTCAATAGATGTCAATAATGTTACAATTACACGTAGGGTTAACGGTTACATTGGTATAATAAAAAATAAAAATAAAAAAAGACATTATGTAATATAGAAGTAAGAAAGTAACTTTAAGACTTATTTT
>BLSH010152934.1:1178052-1201100 GCA_018402905.1 Glandirana rugosa
TCGTCGTTTTTACTGGTATCGATCTTGGACCTTCTATCGAAAAGATGGGTTTTTATACTTCATTCTAATATGGAAAATAGGTGTCTCATTGGGTCCAAGTGAGACCCTTAGTAGTCCATAACTAAGTCGGAAACATGAAGGGGAAGAGAGAAAGAGATAAGGAGGAAAGAAGTGACTGATACAAAGTACCGTATGCCAACTTATCTGTGTATGCGAGTACCTTAAACGTATACGTCTTTGGAGTCATTAGACAGATAATTAATCCAGGGTTTCCAAGATTCCTCAAACAATTATAATTTATCATTTAAAATGGCTGAAAGACACTCATTGATCATAATCCAAGACAGCTGAGTATATCTAAAGGAGTTTTTGCTATCTTCCAGGTTCTAGCTATGGTCATTTTTGCTGCTATAAAGACCCCCCCCCCCCCCCATTTTCTTGTAAATTAAATGGTTAGATGGTGATTAGTAATATTGTTTTATCCATCTAGGTATTGATCGATTGTATGCTACTTCTTGGTTGTCTCCCACACCTGCCCAGGGACTCTATGCACTGCCTTGTCATTTTACGATCTAGCCAGTAACTGGAAGAGTTTTTGTAGGTATTCAGTTCCAATGTTGCCTGTATAATGAAAAAATCTTAACTAGGCATATTCAAGTATGTTTTTTCACTTACACCTAGATCCTATGGTAATACTGCACCTGTTAATATTCCTGTGGAAGCGGGCATCCATGAAACATGTTGAGCAAAATGACATACAAGGATGGTGGAATCCCGAATTCATGGTTTTGTGAATAATTCAACCATTAATGCATAATTAGGAATAGGGGTAGTTCCTCCAGCCAACGGTCTGGTGCATTAATAACAATTTGTGGCTGGTTTTATACAAGTGTTTTCTTTTACATTTTGTAAAATAAAAGCTACTTTTTATGATATACAAATACGTTGTGGTTGTGGTGCCTATAAAGTCTATAGTTTTAGCAATATTGTCTTTTCATAATCGGTGTGTACCACTGTGGAAATGTTCATATACTTCCTATCCCAGAAATGCAATGAAAGGCACCAGGAAATAAGGGTAAATCTCATAAAGTGAGAACATTTCCCCCTCTTAGACAGATGTCCCTGAAAAAGGAAGATTTCCCCTTACTTTTTTTCTGGGGACAACTCTAAAACGTTGGATTTCCCTTTCACTTTCACTTTCTTTCCCGGTGACAATGGTCAACAGTACAAACAGGGTTGAACCTGCCCAATGAAAGAAGGTCTAGCTCTTCCCCACTCTATCCAGAAAATGTTTTCCCTAGAGATACACTTTTAGCTACAATGTAGCAGACCTCCCCATATAAGAAAAGAATGAAGGTTTGCTCCCTTTCTAATACCTGGTACAATGACAATAACAATGGCTGTGGAATCATCTTTTAGAAAACAGCAATCAAAATAGGGGGCACAGAGAAGTGACAAGCTATTTTTGATCACCTGTTATAGGTTACTGTAGATCTGCTCTTTGTACAGAATTATCAAATGACATCTATACAAGGGGTATATTATATAACTTGGTCAAGATTGGTAACTGACAATGTTGGCATTGTCATAAGGGTTGAAACAAAATCCTGTAAAAGAGTCAGACTCTGATGTACAGTATACCAGTCCAGGATTTATAGAAAATGGACACTCGCCTTTGTGCACTCCAAACTAAGCTTAGAATCTGATGTAACCCTCCAATGCTAGTGCTGCCTGAAGTGTATTGTGCAGACAGCAATTACAGCACATCACTCCACTTGTCTAGACTCTCCAGTAAGAAAATACAGACATATTATTAAAATAGTTTAATAAGGGTCACCGTTTTATTCATTCTCTGCACTGAGCCTGTTAAATTCCATTTTCATCTCCATCAAGGTACTGACCTTCTGTGGCATTTTGAACTTTATTAGGTTGAATTATCTAAAAGCCTTAGCAAGTATTTGTGGAATGATGCCATGAGAGCCTCTGCTTCTGAATGCCAGCTAACTTAAATGCCTCTGCAAAGTGCCTGAGCAAAACGCCTTTCTGTAGCAAGATGTTTACATATTAACATCCAATCATTCTTGCTGTGAAATCAATTTTACTGACACTCCCAGAAAAGAGAAATAAAAAGAAAAAATAAAAGAAACCCAGAACTGTCAAAAACAAGAAATAGGTGCCAGCTGGTTGGCATGGATTGATTAGTCTACTGTGCCACTGCAGCAAAGTTTTGGCACTTTCCGTACTGGTGCATTTACTTTTTTTTACTGCAGCACAGATCAATACAGTTGATAAATCCTGGAACCTGCTGTTGCATGACACAAGGATTAGATGACTTGTTCCCTGAGAACTGAGCTAGTCAATTATTTTTTGGGGTCGATAGAAGTGTATTGATTACATCCTCAATTAAGCAAATCAAATCCTTTTGTCTCTAGAAAACAGAGGGTATTCTGCAATATAACAGTGCTTTAACTAGGGAAATATTATAGAATTCCTAACGTGACCAATGTTTCAAAGTATATCTAAAGGCAAAACTTGTTTTTTCATTTTGGACAAAGTAAAGAGACAGTGGTCATCAGGATAAATAGAAAGGGTGAATCTCCCCAGCAGACTCACAGCAATAACCTAAGGCCCCCTTCACACTGGTGGAGTCTGCCAGAACATCCGCCTGCTCAGCAGGATATCTTCGCTGAGCAGGCGGATGACAGGTCCCTAACTATGGGCTGTCAGATGGAAATGGACCGCCTGTTCATTTCCATATGACTGTCATCAGACCTGATCTGCCAGACGGATGTCTATCTGTCCATTTTCAGCAAACAGGATTGGATCGTATGTCAGCAGGTGTCAACAGACACGTACGCGTTGACATCCACCTCTCCATGGACAATGGGTGGTCCGATCAGGTCCTCCCAAAAAACTGACAGGAGGACCCAATCGGTCCGTCCGTGTGCAAAGGGCCTAACAGAGGTCCTAACTCTTCCCTACTCTATCCAAAACTACAAAAACAGTTTGGCTTTAAATACCCTTTTTAGCAAATCTGTTTTTAGGAAGGGGAGGTTGGACACTTGTTCCCGTTGACTCATCTTGCTTTTGTTACTTTGTGACCCTTTGAGGTTAATTTACTAAAGGCAAATAGACTGTGCACTTTGTAAAGTGCAGTTGCACACTGCAAGAGCAGTTGCTCCAAAGCTTAGCAAATGAGCAGAAGCTCTGCTGACTTCTATCATCCAATCGTGTACAAGCAAAAATGCTGTTTCTACGTGATTGGGTATTCTTTGCTTTACCTCATTTACTAAGCTCTGGAGCAACTGCACTTGCAGAATGCAACTGCACTTTGCAAAGTTCACAGTCTATTTGCCTTTAGGAAATCAACCCCAGTGACCATTACATCCTCTGTCCTTATGTTGAACAAGGCAGTAAGCCCTGATTGCTCCCAGCCCCAATAAATTTGTATTCCATTCACCAAGGGAAAGTCTGTGAATGAGTCAATTATGAATGTAGCATGGGGCAGAGCCTGTAACTCCACAGCGCAAATTTCCCAATCAGCATCCCGTGGTCAATAGAGATTCTTCAGTCCACTAGTGTCAATCCATAACTAAAGGATCAAATTTAGGCAGACTTTGAAGAACACAGTTATCAATGCAGTTTGAAAAATCTGAATATTACTGTACAAGACTAGAAATACCCATGCATCGTCCCAATGCTAAGAAATATAAGAAGCAGTGCATTACTGTCACAAGTGATATCAGCCACCACAATTTTTAAAGTCAACAGTTCTAGATATCAAAGACACCTGTAAAAATGAAATAGTTCAGTGGATGTAATTATCATTACATTCATATATATTATATGTATTGGTATTTATATATGTTTATACACATCAAATTAATGAGTGCACAACCGTAATGAGATAATAACGAGCAGTAACAATTAAACACTTTGGGAATTAATCACCTATGTATAATAAACTAAATTCACTTAGGCAAAAAGAGCCAGAATTTCAATTTTAGCATCTATTTACTGGCATGATGGATGATGGCCAGGATGCCACTATGCATTCATCTCTGCTCTGTGCATCTCTGTCACTCTGTTTTCAATTACAGCAGCTTGCAGTCATCCATGAACTTCTAGACCCTAATTAATGTGACTTCTTCAGACAGCACTGGCTCGGCCCCGTTGCTTTATCCATTTCCTTTTTCTAAGCTTAGTTTATCATTTTGTAAACCTTCTGAGCCTATAACCAATCATAAATATCAAAAAGGAAGAAGATCTGTTGCATGTGAGAAAGTGGAAATCTACATTTTTTTTAACATGGTGGGAACCATAAGCACAACAATATCAAATCAATATCAGTTTCAACATCACATATTACCAGAATCCTCTATTAAAATACTAGACAAAATGCATGTATGCTGAACTTGTGTAAAACATACAAAAACAAAGAAAGGGAAGGTGCAAACTACTAGTGCATTATCTGAGTAAAAACTGAATTTATTGATAATAAACACCAATAAAATGTATACTCACAAAGGTGCATATGTATACAGCAAGTTCATATGATGACATGAGGTAGAACCTTCAAGTGTTTCTACAGCCTCACATGTGCATGTCAACGCATTTCGGGGGCGCACCACCTTCTTCAGAGCTGTGCTTCAGAAGAAGGGGGTGCGCCCCTGAAACGCGATGGCGTGAGGCTGCAGAAAAACTCTGTTTTTACTTTGATAATGCACTAGGGATTTGTGCCTATCCTTTCTTTTTTTTGTACTTCCACATGGGATATCCCCATCAGAGGAGGGCTGCATCCATCGGGCATTGGACCATTTTCGTGGTATGATATTGGTTGGCTGTTCCTCTAGTGAAGACCACTGAGTGCTGGGGGTATTTGATTGTTGTTTCCTGTGTAAAAACATATATGAAGTAAATATGGACATCCTGTCTCCTTAGACAATCTGCCAGTCTTTATGGTGTCAGTCCCTTTGTTTAAGTCTGAACGAAGGAGGCTTTCCAGGTTACCAGGAAGCTTCAGCTGCCTCTAGCTAGGGGATAGCAGCAATTATAGTCACATGATTGGTACTTTGAAGTTTTATACTTTTGTGGGTCCTATCCTTTGTCAGAGGAACTGTGAAATAGGATGGATGGTTTTATTGCACGGCGGTGATGTTGCTGTTTCTTTTAATCCTGGATTAAAAGTTATGCTATAGCTGATGGACTTTTGAGTTCCTAGCGGTGTTATTGAAACTAATTTCTAGGGGTGCTGCATTCAGAAGCAGGATGTTATGTTTTGAAGAAACTATCCCACATTAATGTGTGCTAAGCCTGTATCAGTGTTAAGAAAGGCATATATTTTTATAAAAATGAACTGATAGACCATTTATTTTTTATTACAGGCACTTGCATAGCTCCATCAATTTATGCAGGGGTTTACAGTATTGTACATTTACATCAGTCCCTGCCTTCAAGAAGCTTACTATCTAAGGTCCCTAACTCACATTCATGCATACACATACTAGGGCCAATTTAGACAAGAGCCAACTACTCTACCAGCATGTCTTAGGAGTGTGGGAGGAAACTGGAGCACCCAGAAGAAAACCCACCCAAGCACAAGGAGAACATGCAAACTCTGTGCAGGCAGTGCTATGGTTGGGATTCAAACCAACAATCCTAGTGCTGCTACTTAGCTATCTACTTCAGTTAACAGTCATGGGAGCAGATTGGGAAAACTACTGGCAGAAACATTTTTTTGATTATTTGCTAATCTGTAATGGAGCCAATATTAAGCCCTGTTACACTATTTTCCTTTTTTTTTTACAATCTGTTGTTCTATCTACACAATTATTGTAAAAGTGAAAGTTTAACCATTATCTGCCCACTGTCATGGCATTTGTCTAGGACTAGAGGACGTAATTGCAAAGAGGAAAAGGGAAATGCAACAGATTGCAAGCTTTCTGGCAAGTCATTACTTGATTTATAGGGTTCTGTATTACCTTATGATCCATTACATAAGTCTGCATCTAAAAGGATTTATACTCATCATTTACTTGCTGCAATTCAGGAGCTAGTTTCAATCTTCTTTTTTAAAGGTCAGTATAAATCGCTGCTTTGAATTTAATAGCAATGCCTACATCCATTCCTGACCATCACAAGCTTATTCAGCTTTTTTTTTCCTGCCTACATCTGATATTCTGCTCCAAGTTTTGTACCATGCAAATGGCATGGATACAATGAGCAATTTCTATGTCATGCATAAAGGGCACACAAACTGTATATGTCAATGAGCATAATCTTAAATATCAAGACCAACGGCAAAGCTGAAAAGATAAAAAACAGTATTCCACGATAAAAGTACATCTACTGTGCAGCATTGCTGAAAATGTAAGACAAATTTGTAGTAAGTCACCATAAATGCCCTGTATAGAACAGAATTATACATTAATCTACTGAATCATCTATGTAGTACACAACATAAAGCACTATGTGGTATTAGTAAATGGGCCGTCAAGCCCTAAAATCATTTGTCATTTGGTTACATCACAATTACTTTGCTAAGTGTCCGGCTATCAGAGTTTTGCATATGTATTATGCATTACAAGCAACAAATATGTAGTAAACCAAATAAAAAAAATCAGTGGGATAAGGCTTCATTAAACTATTCTAATATCCAGAAAATATATGTTCATTGTTCAGTTTATTAACCACCTCAATACTGGGCACGTAAACACCCTTCCTGCCCAGGCCATTTTTCAGCTTTCAGCGCTTTCACACTTTGAATGACAATTACTCAGTCATGCAACACTGTACCCATATGAAATTTGCGTCCTTTTTTCACACAAATATAGCTTTCTTTTGGTGGTATTTAATCACTAGTGGGTCTTTTATTTTTTGTGCTATAAATAAAAAAAGATTGAAAATTTTGTGAAAAAATGCCTTTTTCTTTGTTTCTGTCATAACATTTTGCAAATTAGTAATTATTCTTTATACATTTTGGCCAAAATTTATACTGCTACATATCTTTGGTAAAAATAACCCAAACTGGTGTATATTATTTGGTCCTTGTGTAAGTTATAGAGTCTACAAGATATGGTACCAATCATTGAAAATTGATCACACCTGATGTACTGACGGCCTAATTTCTTGAGATGCTAACAAGCCAGAAAAGTACAAATACCCCCCAAATGACCATTTTTTTGGAAAGTAGACGTTCCAAAGTATTCAGTAAGTTGCATGGTGAGTTCTTTGAAGTTGTAATTTTTTTCCCACAATTCTTTGCAAAATGAAGACTATTATTATTATTTACAAAATTGTCACGTTAACAAGTTATTTCTCACACATGGCATATGCATACACAAAAAAACCCATATTTTTTTACACAAAGTTGTCCAGTATGGCGATACCACATGTGTGAGACTTTTACAGGTGATGTTTACTGATAGGTGATGACGGTCACTGACAGGTGATTGGCGATGGTCACTGATGGGTGACTGGTGGAGGTCACTGATGGGTGATGGTGACTGGCGGTGGTCACTGATGGGTGATGGGTGTCTGGCGGTGGTCACTGACGGGTGTCTGGCGGGGGTCACTGATGGGTGTCAGGTGTCTGGCGGTGGTCACTGATGGGTGATTGGCGGTGGTCACTGATGGGTGATGCGTGACTGGTAGTGGTCACTGATGGGTGACGGAAGACTGGCAGTGGTCACTAATAGGTGACGGGTGTCTGGCGGTGGTCACTGATGGGTGATGCGTGACTGGCAGTGGTCACTGATGGGTGACGGAAGACTGGCAGTGGTCACTAATAGGTGACGGGTGTCTGGAGGTGGTCACTGATGGGTGACGGGTGTCTGGTGGTGGTCACTGATGGGTGATGGGTGGTGGTCACTGCTGGGTGACTGGCGGTGGTGACTGATGGGTGATGGGTGTCTGGTGGTGGTCACTGATGGGTGATGGGTGGTGGTCAATGCTGGGTGACTAGTGGTGGTCACTGATGGGTGCCGGGTGTCTGGTGGTGGTCACTGATGGGTGCCGGGTGTCTGGCGGTGGTGACTGATGGGTTACCGCTGTCACCAGGACAATGGAATTGACCACAAAATGACCCGATTTTGGAAAGCAAACATCCCAATGTATAATCTATGAGGCATAATGAGTCTTTTGAACGTGTCATTTTTTTCCAACAGTTTTGGAAAATGTGGGAAAAAAATGAAATCACATTTTTTTTTACACAAAGTTGTCCAGTATGGCGATACCACATGTGAGACTTTTACAGGTAATGTTTACTGATAGGTGATGACGGTCACTGACAGGTGATTGGCGATGGTCACTGATGGGTGACTGGTGGAGGTCACTGATGGGTGACGGGTGACTGGCGGTGGTCACTGATGGGTGTCTGGTGGTGGTCAATGGTGGGTGACGGGTGGTGGTCACTGCTGGGTGACTGGTGGTGGTCACTGATGCGTGCCGGGTGTCTGGTGGTGGTCACTGATGGGTGCCGGGTGTCTGGCAGTGGTGACTGATGGGTGACCGCTTCACCAGGACAATGGAATTGACCACAAAATGACCCGATTTTGGAAAGCAAACACCCCAACGTATAATCTATGAGGCATAATGAGTCTTTTGAACGTGTCATTTTTTTCCAATAGTTTTTGGAAAATGTGGGAAAAAATGAAAACACGTTTTTTTACACAAAGTTGTCCAGTATGGCGATACCACATGTGTGAGACTTTTACAGGTGATGTTTACTGATAGGTGATGACGGTCACTGACAGGTGATTGGCGATGGTCACTGATGGGTGACTGGTGGAGGTCACTGATGGGTGACTGGCGGTGGTCACTGATGGGTGATGGGTGTCTGGCGGTGGTCACTGATGGGTGACGGGTGTCTGGCGGTGGTCACTGATGGGTGACCGCTGTCTGGCAGTGGTCACTGATGGGTGACGGGTGTCTGGCGGTGGTCACAGATGCGTGACGGGTGACTGACGGTGGTCACTGATGGGTGACAGGTGACTGGGGATGCTCACTGATGGGTGATGGGTGTCTGGTGGTGGTCACTGATGGGTGACTGGTCACGGTCACTGATGGGTGATGGGTGACTGGCGGCGGTCACTGATGGGTGACAGGCCATGGGTGACTGGCGGTGGTCTCTGATGGGTGAGGGGTGACAGGCCACGGTCACTGATGGGTGACAGGCCACAGTCACTAATGGGTGACAGGCCACGGTCACTGAAGAGTGACATGTGACAGGCCATGATCACTGATGGGTGACGGGGACACACCACGGTCACTGATGGGTGACAGGTGCACTTTATGATGACAGGTGCACTTTATGGGGGCAGATGTGGCGACTGTTGGGTGACAGGTGCAATGGGGGGCAGAGGTGATGTGACAGGTGCTTGGTGCTTTACACAGATCAGTAACTCACTGATCCTAGCTCTTCTCTCCTCACACTGGAAACTGTGTGAGGAGAGAAGAGCTGGTAACAGTGAGTTACCGCTCTGTTTACATTACATGTGATCGGCTGATACCAGTGTCGGTGACAGGCAGTGTTCCCTGGGAAAACGTTGTTACCAACATGCGCACGCAGCGCGCTCCCGATAGTGCGCATGCACCGTGCAAATGGGGGAAGTACCATTTGTGGTCAGCTGTGACTTCATCACGGCCGATCACATGGTAAACAGACATGACCAATGGCTGCTCACTCCCGTTGGTGACGCGGTGTGTCCCCCGCACACGCCGCCAATGACAGTGCCTGGATGTGCGCGCCCAATTGCTCGCATGCCCAGTTTAAAAGGCCGACATCATATGATGTCCGCCCGCAATGAGAGCCGCACCACTCTGCCATCATTTGACCGTGGGCAGACGGCAAGTGGTTAAAGTGTATCCAAAGCTAAAAACCTTTTTTTTAGTTTGAGGTGAAGCTGGGATGGGTTAGAACCTAAATCAAGCTGTATCATTCTTGTCCCTGCCAGAAAGGCATACTTTTTATCTGTCCTATGACCATTGTCATTAGGACTGAAAGTGAAGAAATGTTCCAATAGGAACATTTGTTTCAGTGATAACTGTCTGAAAGGGAATTTCCCTCACTTTTGGTAATATTTCCTCTTACCTTCTTGTTCTGTTTACAGGACAGAAAGTGAAGATTGCTAATAAACATAAGAGAGGGGTGTTAACCATTTCCTACTCAAACCACCCAAAAAATAAATGTGTTGGCCTGATTAATGCTTTAAAGGGATTGTAAAGCCAGAATATTTTTTTATTTATCTTAACGCATTAAGATAAAATAAAAAACCTTCTGTGTGCAGCAGTCCCCTTCAGCCCCCCACCTCCCCTATTATTATCTGAGCCAGTCCTTATCCAGCAATGCTGTAGGAGTGTCTAAGCTGCCCAGGACTCCCCTCCTCGTTGGCTGAGATGGCAGAGCAGCACAGCGTGATTTGCTCCCCCTGCTGTCAATCAAAATCATTCAGCCGGGTCACAGATTCATGTCTGAATGGACACAGAGAGCTGTGGCTCGGCTCGGGTACCCCCATAGCAATCTGCTTGCTGTGGGGGCACTCAACAGGAGGGAGGGACCAGGAGAACAGAAGAGGGGCCCAAAAAGAGGAGGATCCAGGCTGCTCTGTGCAAAATCAACTGCATAGAGCAAATAAGTATAACATGTTTGTCATTTTTTTAAAAATGAAACAAGGCATTATAATCACTTTAAGTACATATCTATAAAGAGATTCAAATGGACAACAAAATAATCAAGTACTCTGTAGAATTCAAATTATGCTTTTATGGGTCCAATATCTGCCCCACACCACTACACCACCACAAACTGAAAGACACAAGACAGAGGGGATCTATGGTGTGTGCACCAGATTACATGCATGATACAACAAAAAACAAGATTCATTAGACCAGGAAAATTATGTAAGTTTTTAATCACCTAGGTATAGTGGTGCTGTAGCCACTGTATTCGCATTGTTCTAATCTTAACTAAAAGCAATGGAACTCTAATACTATGACACTTCTACACAAGCTCTTAAATTTTGAAGGTACCATCAGAGATGTCTTCTGCATGCACATGATTCATGTATTTAGGTGGCAATCACATGATTTACTGTTTGGCTACACGTTCATGTGAACTTAAAAAATAGCCACCAAATGTATACAAAATAATATATTGTATATTGTAAGCCATCATGAAGAAAATGGTTAACAGTAATATTTTCCCAGAGGTTTCAAACTTGTGACCTTTACGGAGTCTGCATTATTATATCTATCGTTAATTTTATTAAATCTTTACTTAATTAACCTTTAACTAAAGTAAACGTTGATGCGACTTTCACATTTTACATGTCTGCTCTACCATATTTTTGTTAGTATAATAAACATAGAGATTTATATATTAACCAGTAGACGGAGCTCTGTTTTCTAATACATTACAGACATTCTGCCTAAAGGAAAACTGTTATGACAATTATAAAGGCTGCCACTGCTAAGTTCTACTTCTGCAAATGTTACTTGCATGGATATTGTTCTGACCTGCTTCAATGCCAAGTCTCTACACTTATAAGTACAGATGTTGGGAGTTCTGAGTTTACAAATTTTTTTGATCTGCATACTTGCTCTGGGACAGTGTCTCAAACACATTAAGGCTATGTATAAGCATAACAGTTAGCATTTTTAGAAGGTGGGCAACAACTGCAGTCCCCTATTTCAGTTATAAGTGTATATGTAATGAGAATATACAGATGCCCCCTTATACATACATATATATTTATAAACTATAACTGTGTCCTTATCTTAGTTTCTGGCCAACCACAGTTCCTTCATATTAAAGGTAATCTTTAACATTCTGCCCAATAAAAGCGACAGATACTTAGAGGAACTTGTCAGCTAAATAGTATGTAGTGATCAGCACTCCCTCTGCATTTGAAAAGCATAGGCCTATTTTGCACGGGCTTCAGCTTGTATAAGAGCAGTGTGAGCAGCCAGCATTTATGGAATTTTCGGCAAGCTTTGAGCAACTTTCTCTAATGTCTAATACACACGATGAGAAAATTGGACTTTCAAAGTGATTGTCCATTAATCAGATCGTTAGTATATAGCTTTTGAGAGCCGATCATGACAGTTCATGCAAGATTATCCAAAGGGGTAAGCATGACATTTTTTCTCATAAAATAACAGAACAAATGATTTTTGTCTAATCGGTACAGTATTCAGCCGTAAGAAAACTGAGTGACCAAGAGTGTGCATGCGCAAAAATGAAAGAATACATTACAAAACAATACAATACATCATAAATCATTGCGGGAAGTTGTATTCTATCTTACAAGAATTTTCGTAACTGTAGTAATCTCTTTGTTTTTTATGTGAAACTAGCATGCAAAAAAAAGACCAAAAAAAAAAAAAAAACAAGGGGATCATTTGTCCGATATTCTCATTGTGGGTACCAGGCTTAAGCTTAAGCGCTCCTTCAGCCCTATTTGGAAGTAATATACACAGATCTAAATGGATGTGCCGGTTGTCACTTTAACCAAGCTGCTAACAGGCTTTCAACAACATTACTGTGACATAGCATCAATAGAAAGCTCTACATGTTTGTGGATAACTTCCACTCATCAGGAGCAGATGTTCCCACAGTGCCTTCAGCTGCCAATATTACCAACATCTTTGACCTTTAGTCTACCCATTGGTAAGAGTGTTGGGATTAAGTTGTTGTTCCCCCTCTCCTTGTTATACCAACTATTATTTCATTTTTGGCATATATATTTTATTACAGACACACCTATTTTGCATCTGCTCCTGATGAGTGGAAGTTATCCACGAAACACGCAGAGCTTTGTATTGATGCTACATCACAGTAATCATGCGTTCCTTAGGAGATTATCACCTTTGAGAATTATGAATCAATTTTTATACTATCATGTGTATAACTAATCATGTCTATATCAAATTCTGGGCATGCATACAAATAATTTTTACCATATATTATGAACTATGTGGGAATACTTATGTATATATATTAATTTTTTTGGATGTTATTTATTGAGATGAAATTTTCTTCATTGCTTTGCATGTATGCCCATATGTATTAGTAAATATATTATTATATACTAATTGATTCACTCAATTCCAGTGGTGCGCTTCATATAAAGTCCCAACAATCCCATCAATCCCTCAATTCCCCACTTTTTCATGTGTAACAGGGATGGAGACATATGAACTCAAGTAGTCGTTGCCTCATATAAAGTCCCAATATTCTTTTTCTCTTTTATTGTAAACCGTCAAGTAGTGCTAAAGCCTGCTAGCAGCTTGTTTAAAGTGGCAATCAGCAAGATCTGTGTTCAATATGTACAAACTGGAGATAAATGGTACTTTAGATGCTCCAATAAAACTAAAAGCTCTGCAAATGCTTTGTAAAAACATGCTGTTGGCACTGCTCTTATACAAGCTGAAGCTCACATGAAACAGGATGTACAACACTGATGTTATCACCATCTTAGAAACCATGTTGACTTACTTCTATTCAATCTAAGAAAAAACATAGAGCCACGAAATATAAGTGTAATACCAACACACACACAATGTTAAGTACATAATTTGAGCAGCCCAAGCAACAACACATAAGTTTATCTTGTATCTTAAAAATGTCAAAGCTGTAATGTGTTTATTGTCTTTGCCATCTTGCTCTTTGTAATACATGTAATAAAGGTCTTGTATTAGAGATGTAATTAACCAGCATTAAACTCAAATCCCTTTGTCAAATATTAAAGCACAAAGTAGAATCTAATTTTCAATCAGTTCAATGAGAAGTCAGATTGAGTAATGAGTAGGGAGCTGCATTTTGTTCATGAAGTGTGCATGTAAATTCTTCCTTTCACCCTCACAAACTGAATCTGTAATGATTAAGAAGTCATTACGGAATCATTTAGAACATGTGAAGGAAAGACAGAGGCAGTAATCTTTGATGAACAGCCCCCTGTGCACACCAAGAGCAGGTCTTAGCTCAATGTTGAAAGGTTTAATGAAACTTAGTAGACATCCACTTTGAAATTTTTGGATGCATACGGGTAACAAGAGACTAATTTACTACACTAATTAAAACAATACCTCTACAAAGAGTTGTGTACTGGGTATGAATTTTGCAAACCTGTCCAAAAGACATTTTTTTTTCATTGATTAGTAAAAGACCCAACAAAGATAGCCACTGAAATCTAGTTGCTTATTTCTTAATTTCTAGAAAGCAGTATTAATAAGGTCAAAACCCTTTTGTACTAAAGCTGAAGTTTAGGTATGACTTTTTTGCATAGTTACATAGGGCACCACTACTACAGTGATCGTCACTAGCTTACAGGTCCCATGGGAAAATACATTCTGTTCTCCGAATGACGCTTGTGCCAAGCGGGCAATTTCTTGTGTTCCCTCACTTGGCACAGTTAGCAGCGATTACTGTGCCTACTACAATTATTTCCAACTTCCACAGGGATCGGCCAGATATGGTAGGTGTGTACATAAGTTGAAAACTGATTTTTTTTCATTCAGCAAGCTGAATGAACGAAAAAAATAAAACGATGCCTTCATCCACGCAAACAAACTTCAGCTTTAAAGTGTTATGCATTGTTTCCATCTGGTTATTAAGATCATTTATGAAAATTACCAACAGGGATTAACTGTCTCAAACATGCAATTCTAACAGTGGAACTCAGCATTGACATAGATATTTATTAATAAAGCATTGGTTATTTAGCAACATCAAAAACATGGCTCTGACACCACTGACTATTATTATTGTGATATCTTATACTAGTGTATAGAACTAGCAGGCTTGGTCTTCTATCCCCCATAGTTATATGCATGTATTAAGGAAATGAAGAAGGATAAGGACATTTCTAGCACAAAAGATAAACCTACATTGTATAGAGAGAAAGAAAAGGAAGGGGGGGGGCAGGGGGAGAGGGATTGGAAAGGACAAGATTATAGAGGGAAGGGGCCAATCCTCTCTGGGCCTCCTAAGTCCAGTGACATACATACATCCATAGCTCCCACATTTTATGAAATTTGGCCTGTGTATCATTGAGTGTACATGTGAGTTGGTCCATGATCCAGTTTAGCTTGCATGGACATGGACACATTTGACTGTGTACAACTTCTTGCTATTCCAATTCTGGCAGCCAGGAGTACATAAATACAACACTAATCTTCTGAAATATTTTGGAATGTCAATATTGAATTTTTGGAATAAAGCAGATTTTGGTTATCTGGGTCTACCCCAGTGACAGGATAGACCAAATTAAAAATTTTGATCCAAAATGTAACTGTTTTGGAGCAATTTCATCATACTTGGATCATGGTGCCCATTTGTCTGCTGTCTCTGTAACATTTAGGTAAGGGATGAGGACCAAACATAGCTATTCTAGCAGGTACCCTGTACTACTGTAATAGCATTTTGTAGTTGAATTTGTGTTAATATACACCTTCGACCAGGCATTGGCTAGTTCTTGACAGCCTGAGAGATCCAAAGTCATATTCAGGGTTTGCTCCCATTGTATCAAACATGGGATCTTATGATTAGGCTTGGTTAGTAGATTATATACCTTTGAAATACATCCCTGCGCTGACTCTTTAGACTTACAAGATGTTCAAATTATGTCAAAGAAGGAGGTCAAGTACCACGTTTACGTGTAATCTTTCATGTGGAATTTCAGGCTATTACTATCTAGGCTTAAGATAAAAGGAAGATTCTTATAATTACCTATTCACAAAGCACTCTGTTCCGGTCACGTGATCTCACAGCTTCAAAGGAGAGAGCAGTACCAATGGCTACACTGCCTATGCAGTGACATCACCCATAGGCTTACTATGGGGAATCTATTGTCAGCTGTCCCTCCTCTCTCCTGACTGGGAACCAATCACGTGACCAGATCAGAGCGCCCTGAGAATAGGTAAGTATAAGCACCTTTTTTTTACAGGGAAGTTAGAATAAGATTTAGAAGGTGGAGTGGGAGCAGTTTTAAGCTTATTTTGTCTTGTTTCCCCATATAACCAATATCAACCAAAGGTTGTCCCAAGAAGAGAAAGTAAGGGAAAATCACTCTAATGGTTCCCCAGATAGTAGCAAAAGTTGACAAGGGTTCTAACCCTCCCATGCTCTATGCAAAACTAAATAAAAAGGTTTTGGGTATAGAGAGACCTTACATCTAATAGTTAAAGTGATTGTAAACCCTCACCTGGTAAAACAACCAACTCAGTTTAAAATAGAAATACAAGGCAAACCATTTGTGTCAGATATAAAAAAATACATTATAAATTCCTTTTTCCCTTTTTTTTTTTATAAGTGATCATATTCCCTCTGTTCTCAGCTGCATAAGAGCTTGGGGAGGAGAAGCAGCAGCACACTGAGCTTTCCAGTAAATGGCTGTGCAGCGGGGGCATGTCAGGACAAGTGAGTTCCCAGCATAACTGGAGAACTGTCCACGGTATGTTCTCCTGCTTAGTGTGGTCAGTTTTTAACAGGAAAGCAGAGGGATTGGCAGGAACACCAGGGATTTTACATAAAGGAAGCAATACAAAGAGAACAGGAGACTTTCCCATACATGTACATGGTACAGCAGGCATATATCAGGAATATAAAGTGTTGGGGTAACAAACGCATTAAAGCTTAAAATTGTATGATTTCTTTTTGGAAAAAGTAAAGAATGACTAAAACCCTTGTCAGGGTTTTTTTGCCATTTGTGTCCAATAGGGGATAACTTATCTTTACTTCCCGTTCCACAGATATGACAGTACAGTAAAACCTTGGAGTGAGAGTAACTTGGTTTGAGAGTGTTTTGCAAAACAAGCACATTTTTTTTATACATTTTGACTTAATAAAGAAGCAATGTCTTGATATACAAGTAGCGTCACGTCACAACTGGGTATAAAAGAGGTGCCTCTAAGTGTAGCAATATGGTTACACAACGTGGTCATGTTGCTTTTTATATGGACCATAAACTGAAGGACTTATGAATAAATGGTTGTGGAACGAATCATCTGAGTTTCCATTATTTCTTATGGGGAAATTCACTTTGATATACGAGTGCTTTGGATTACAAGCATGTTTCTGGAACAAATTATGCTTGCAATCCAAGGTTTTACTGTAATTGGAAATCTCTCCAAAGTAACTCATATCTCCTTCTTGACAATTGTCCTTGGAATATGTTTCCCTCTATTACAATTCAGATGACAACCCTGAGATTTTCCCTCACTTTTAGTCCCAGTGACAATGGCCACCAGGACAAAGAGAGAGAGAGTAAATCTATCTAGCTGGGGCACAGACATCAACAGTAACTTGTCAACCCCAAGCCACTCTATCCAAAATTCATCAAAAAATTTGCTTTGGATACACTTTAATCACTTTAACCTTTAGTGTCATTTTAAAATGGCAACATCTGCTGTTGGCCAAAATGCTGATTTAAAAATGGCTTTTGGCAGCTGCTTAGATCTCGGGAACATGGTATCAGAACTGCTGTCTGTAACCCCATCATAAAATATTATGCTTACTGGTCACATCTGAATAATTCCTTTTGTAGGAAACACAATTTCCTTGTTATACAGCAATGATTTCTCCTGAAACCCATATGGTACAGTATTAATTTACTAAAGGCAAATAGCCAGCTCACTTTGCAAGGGAATTTTCCCTTAGCTTAGTTAATGAGGTAATGTTGACTTCCACGATCTAATCATGTACAGGCAAAATACTTTTTTAATTTTCTTTGGACAAGATTGGATGTCCCTTGAAAAGTAAATTTTCACCACAAATTCACTAAGCTAAGGGAAAATTCCCATGCAAAGCTAAAATTCCCTTTAGCAAATCAAACCCTTTTCTCTATGTCATGGCAGTTATCGAACACAAATACTACCTTTCACGGTATAGGAGGTTAATGAAACCAGGCTTATGGGATATAATATTAAAAAACTCTCAATATAGTAGAGGATAAAATAGAACTTGCAGCCCAGCTCACACAAACGGAAAATATATTAAAATCTTAATCTGACCCTTATTTCAAAAGCTAAGAGATAGTCCTAAAATAAAATGAGGCTTCCTTCTGAACACAAGTGCTAAAAAAAACAGACTTCTGTGTTTACACGTGATAATGGTGAGCAGGGAGGGAGCCAGAGGTGAGGTAACCACCAAGTTCCAGGTGAAAAAAATCCCTGACTGTAGATCAGAATCTCTAAACTACCTTACCTACTTTCTGAAAACACAGAAAAAGACTTTACCCCAGCTATTTTTCCAGTAAATCAACATGGTTATTGCAGAAAAAAATGTAAACGCTACCCCCTGAAAATGAAGTGGTATACTTATCTCTTTGGCGGGTGGCTGTTGTGAGCACTAGATGTGCTCCTAAGTTTTCTGCAGCCACTATCATACACAGCCACTGTAGGACATGTTCCTGTGCCTGTTTCAGCCTCTCCACTGCTTTTCTGTCTTCAGCTGCCATTCAGGCTCTCTCTCTTCCTGACCTAAGTGGTTTATGACTACAGACCTTGCACTATCGGCAAAGCAACTCCACTCTCCGTGGCTTGTAGTGGGAGGAGTCTCCATTGCTAGGCAGTGGCTTGGTGCTGCCTGCTCCAACTTCTCTACTCTGATTTTCCAGTGGGCCTGTGATGTCATATTCAAAAATTGTTTAAACAGCATTTGCTACTTGGCTCAAGTATCTTGTGCTTTGCATTGCCTTGCCTTTGGAGTGCTTCTGTTATTGACTCTTGCCTGGAAATGGATTACTCTTCTGATTGCTGCTGCGCTGACCCTTGCTTGGACACAGATACTCTGTTACTGCCCTCTGGGAGCAGATTACTCTTCTGATTGCTATCTTCCTTGCCTGGATAACTGAATTTGTTACATTCTGCTGTCAGCTCTGACCACTGCTAGCTCAATAACCCATCAGTCACTGGTTGCTTCTGCACACACTTTCCATATTGAACTTAACATTGTGAAGCCATCTGACGCAGATCTCAAACATCTTTCTGATTTTGCAGAACCAAGTGCAAACAGGTAAACCTTACAACGGTACGTCCTAAGTTTACTGTCTTCAAGAGCTATGCTCGTTGGAGAATCCTGAGTATGCAACACAATTATGGAATTGCCTAGACCCTGTTGCACTCTGTGGTTCCTCTCTCCAGATTCTTTGCCACTACAGGTCAGAGGGGTGATGAAACCACAGCACACAACAGGGAACAAGACATCCAGCACACCCAAAATCTTCAGATGCTGGAGATTCTCCAGTGGGTATAGCATTTTCATACAACAAAGTTAGGGCTTCACACTTAAATTTCATATTTCTTCTTTCGCAGTGTGCAGCATTTTGATTTTTTTGTTTTGTTTTGGGGTGACAATGTCCATGTAAGACTCCTAGGCCCAATGGATTTCTTGCACTTTATGTGTATGAAAAGCACATACATATTCTAGTACAGCCTTTTTCAACCAGGATGCTTTCAGGTTTTTTCAGGGGTGATTTGACAAAATGCCTAAAAATTGACCCAAAATTGTATACAAGCCAGTGGGTGGATCAAACCTGCCTTCTAGTTACACAAAGCCACAGGTTTTCATTGTGCACTATTACAACCTTTTAGTCGCTGACATTCTAACAACCAATGACATCATCGGTGGATAAAGAAGATGTCGGCACCTTGTTTACCTCTCCCCTGACCCTCTCCATCAGCAATCGGATCACATTAGCTGAGTGAGAGGGAGAAACTGAGAGAGAAGAGGAACATTGCAAAATACTAGTCAGTACCAGTGTGCAAAGGTGTATTTGCTTTGGAAGAATAAATAGCATCCAATGTTAGATGTCCTACATGTTGCTGCTGTTGCATTATGTAAGTTATGTTTTAGTTAAGTTAGTTTGATTTTAATTTTTTTATTTTTTTTTAGAACGGGGTGCCTTGAGGGTGTGCACAATTTTAAATGGTGACTTGACTGAAAAAAGAATGAGAAACACTGTTCTTACTAGTCAATGGGTCTCTTCATTCACTCATATAACTATGCTTCCATAGTTAAAGACAATGCGATTTAACAAAACTTTTGGCTTATAACACTGCTGAATACACGTATCAAAATCTTGGCCACAATTATAATGACGTGTATGTTAACGCTTTAAACTCATTAATCTGTCACAACCAGGTGGGATTTGTTCCTAAAAGACAGGTGGGAGATAATATTTGCAAAGTAATACATTTTATCCATATTGTGTGAGAAGAGGCTTCAGGGTCTCCTTCTTTTGCTTTTTGTACAATAGGCGTTTGATATGCTTTCATGAGATTACATTTTATCTAAGTGGAGATTCAGAAACAATTTCTTTAATTGGATTAAAACACTTTATCATTCCCTGTCAACCCATGCACATAATGCTGGATATACTGTATCTGTTCCTTTCCATACTGTATGCAGCATAAAACAGGACTGCTCCCTCTTCCCAATTTTAGTATTACTAGCTCTTATGCAGTTATCTTAATCCATAATAATGTTAATATTACTGGGTTTACCTAAGCAGCCAGGTTTTAAAAAAATAAATACAGTATGTGTGCAGGCAATATTTTTCCAATTAGCTCAGAACTGATTTTCTTTTTCATTTCATAACTCAGATCAACTGCTTGGTATTAAAATGACCCTCTCTTATGATTTTCTATATAATGATAATAACCCTTTGCTTCCTTCCTTATCTCATGCGCTTCATTCTTGGATAATTAGGACAAGTACAATAACGGCTGATTATTGATAGACTTAAGCCCCGTACACAAAGGCAGAATGTCGGGAGACATTTGCCGGTACAAAAAAATACCGGCCGACAATCTGCCCGTGTTTATGTCGGTCTGTCCTTTCGGCCGGCTTCTGTCGGACATGCATGCTGGAAAATCAGCATCCGACTGACTCCCAAACAGCGCTCTCTGCCAAGTAGTGTGTAACTGACAGAAATGACCATGAGGATTTAAATGGGCTTTTTCAGGCATTCAAGCCTGTAAACACCTTCCAATGTTTACGCTTTGTAAAGTTTGGGGATTATAGCCCCACGAGACCATGTGCAAAAATGTTTAACTTAGGGCCCGTTCACACCTAGGCGATTTGTGATCTGACTTGTATCACCCCAAATCGCCTCAAATCACCTGACATCAGAAATCCCATTGAAATTAATGGAGCCATCTTAATATGCGCTACTCAAGTTGCTCCGACTTGAGAGCGACTTCTGAAAAGGTTCCTGTACTATTTCAAAGCAAACTCTAGGCGATTTGAGCCCATAGAAGTCAATGGAAGTCGCTTCCAAGTCGGATCACCGTCTATGAAGAAGTGTATTTGAAGCGATTTTACAGGAAAAAGAAAATAATTTTTGAAGGCAACTCCCCTCCCTCTCTTCTTTGATTGGCCACAGGCAAAGTCGCCTGGCATGGAGGTCGCTTCAGGTCACATTGTAATGCCCAAAGTAGCTCTTTCAAATTGCTTTCAAATCACTTTCGAATCGCTTTCAAATAGCCTAGCAAAATCGCCCCTGAAGTCGGATCGCCTATGTGTGAACCGAGCCTAAAACAAAAAGGTGCTTATTTTTCTTTAGGCAAACAAAAAAACCTCTTCCAGCAGCAAAACAAAGTGCAACACAAAAAAGTCTGCTTATCTTCAACACAACAAAAAAAACATAAGGAAACACAAAGTTCACAGATGGGACTTTATCCCAGGGTTAACACAGTCCCACTCTGGCTATCTGGCATCTTCCAGCACACAAGGAGCACTCCAACAGGTGTCTCTCTCCCACTCCTACTCACACCATCATACCTAGTACTGCTTCCTGTTTTAAGTGCTGCTTCCTGGAGACTCTTAACCCGGTGTGGACTGGAGTCCCTGTAGTCAGGAGTGGAGGCCCTTTTCCCACCCAAATGTCACTTCAGGGCCTCTGAAATTCCAGGTTCCAAATATCTCTCTAGTAATACAGAGAGGACTGTAAGTCAGTCCTCTCCTTTACATGGCTACCTTAGAACTGCTCACAGGTGAGCCCCCTGAGTGCCCACACACTTCCCTTAAAGGGACCATAACCTGAACACTGGTGCCACATAGCACCCGCCCAGGACCCAGCCTTGGCATCCTGTACACGCTTTGGGTTTGGACACAGGGAAGACACCATTTTCCACATTTGCTACATACATGAGACAATCAATTGTTCCATGTATTTGTTTAGGGAATAGGAGAAGCACTGATCAGACTCCTTCTAGTACAAGAGGTACAGCTGTAAGGTCTTTAATGCTGGATGATGTCCACACAACAGCAACCCCTCATCACAGTCTTTTACAATAGTGGTGCACTTTAAAAAAGATCTGTGATAGATCACTCTTTAGAGGGCACGTGACAGGTTGTGAGGAGGAGGGATGTCTGTTTTAACCCCTAAAACCCACACCACCATGCTGCAACCTCATGCATTGCATGCCCTATTTAGTACTACCCGCTGATCGTAGCTGGGGGACCATTTTTACTGCTGACTTGAAGAAAGTATAGTGTCTGCAGTATGTGCAAACCGCTGTTCACTGCATTTGCAGCTTAAGAGGGAGCAGTTGTGGGGGTGGAAAAGACTTGGCTCAACCGTGCTTTTTTAGCACCCTACCAACTGCAAGGGTAGATCTAGCTTTAAGAGGCCTCCACTCTCCCAGAGGGGGAGATTTACTAAAACTGATGCATTTAGAATCTGGTGCAGCTAGGCATGGTAGCTAATCAACTAACTAATCGATGGTACGGATCGACGTGGTCTAAGATTTACGTAGTCAAAATCATTTAGAGGGGGAGACCCTCTCACCTCCGGAGAATTTCGATCTAGATGGGAACGTCAACCATCCCACGATTTTTTCGTGCCAACTCGGTTCAGAAAAGGTGGGGGTGTTGACGAGGGAGAATTCGACGTTTACGTCACTTGTCGCCAAACGTGTATGACGTCTGTGATATGAAAGAAGTTCAGTCGTCATTTTTACCAGGGGGTCGATGCTAGTCGCCCATCATGATTTATCCCGTACGTTACGTACTCCAACGTCGTACCACCACACCCAAAATCCCCAAT
>BLSH010152934.1:1216525-1228197 GCA_018402905.1 Glandirana rugosa
GTTGATGAAGCACAATTCCCCCCCCCCCACTGAAACTAATGTTGCGGCACTATTACTCCCACTGACACCAACAATGGGGCACTAATAATTCCCCTAATACCAAAGATGGGACACGATCCGGCCCTCCTAAAGTCTGAAGCGCAGTAAACTGGCCCTTTGTTTAGAAAGTGTGGAGACCCCTGGTCTAGTTGGTTGCTTTCGCAGCAGAGTAAGAAACTTCCATTCCTGACCTACCTTGTAGCAATGTCACAGCAGAGCAGAGATCTTCAAAGACAACTCAGATTAAATTCAAGAAACCTATTCTAAGTTATTTTGCTCACGGTCTCTTTCATCGCTGATCTAGAGGACTGACAAATTGGTAAAAGAGGTAATAGTTTACATTTTTAATTTACATGATTGGATGAATAATGTGCACCTAATTTTACTTAAAGTGGAGTTCCACCCACAAATACATGTTTATATATTTCAAATCCTCTATGCATGATGAATCACCTTTGGAAAAAAAATTATACTCACCCTAAGTGCCCTGTTGCTGTGTGGTCCCTGTAATCTTCTACTTCCTGATTAGCAGCACTCCGCATCACTTCCTGCCTCGCCTGGGCTCATGGGAGATGTGAGTCATCATTCCCATGTGTCAGTGGGCATCCCTGAGCTGTAAAATCGTGTTATTTCCAGACAGGAAATTACACAATTTTGTGGGTGAGAGACATGTTATCTATGTTGCCATAACAACTGAGTGGGACCTTCCTCCGTCGCTGCCCATTGTTATGGCAACGAGGCATACACTCGAGATCGAGAGGTGCATGCTGGTTACTCAACATGCTCCTTATCCAGGAAGAGACTCGAGGAGGGTGCGAGTGGGCTTCACATGCCCTCTGCTAAGATGGGAACTCCCAGTAAAGAAAAAATCAGCAATATAAGTACAAAATAAATAGGACGACTACCTGGATTTGAAGCTATTAATTACTTGATTTGTGTAAGGAATACTGACTAGGGGGGTGCCAGCAAAAAAAAATATATATTTATGTGGGCGGAACTCCGCTTTAATTCATTTTAATTTTGAAAAGTGAATTTTCTCTACTTATTAGTAAATGATTTCCCTTGCACTTTGTATTTTAAAACATATATAAAATGATAAATTTACTAGAAAAAGGATGCTATGCATTCTAAATAAATCCATCTTGTTTCTAATCAAAACTGTGAAGTCTACTACAAGAAGTCTGACCATCTATGCATTAGTGTCCAAGATGATTCTGCTGTGAGAGCTCTTACTCTTAGTGAATTTGTGATTGACCTCTACAGCCAATCTGCATCAGAGTTATTATCATTCTCCAGCATTTCCTACTACCAGCACAATCTGCTGCTGAGATGGGTCACAAAATGGCTAAACAAATCTCCTTGGATCTCAGCAGGAGGAAGGCACCGATGATTATCTTCTATTCCTGTGTTAACCTTAATAGCTCTCTTTAACAATAACGCAAATTACAAAGATAGGCCAATTCAATTCAAAGTGCTTTCTTAATACATTAGTGCCTCCTTTTTTGTTTTAATTAAACAGCATACCATGGCTTATCTACTATATTTGATGTTCCTGGCAGAACACAGCCATCAGTGGCTACTATCCATAAAGTGTAAGCATTTCCATTTCCTAGTAATGCCAGGAAAATTGAGTGTGCAGACTGGTGAATTGAATTGATTTTTTTTCTATTGAGCTGGTCAAAAGCAACGCCAATACATTATCAAAACAATGTGCATAGAAGCGCGCTGTAACACTGCAAGAACATATGGCCTTGAATGAAGGTTATATATAGAAGGATGCAAGGCTTGCATTCTTGTTTGAATTATTTTAAAATCATTGATTTTTTTTTTTTCTTAGTAAAAAGTTCTAAGCCATAGATTTATTAATCATGTCTACATTGTGTATCAATTGCATATCTATTTTTAACATCAAGCAACTAAAAAATACTGGAACACCGTAACCTTGGCAAAATATTACCTTTACAAAGAACACACAATGGTATTCAGCTTACAAACATTTTATATATAGTCTTAAGCTAGAACTCCAGCAAAAACATTTTTTTTTAGCTCTGGATAGGATAAGGAAGGGTTAGAACCTGTACTTTGGAGGCTCATGCCAGGAATCGGCAAGTATACGCAGATACATTCAAGATAATGCTCAAGTTCTATTAGTATTAGATTGCCACCAAAGAAACATTTCCGTTGGTGAGTACATAGAGGCAAAGCATAACTGCACCAATTCCCAGCACCATAAGATTCGGCTTACACTATTATTAATTCGATTTGAAGACTAGGGCAGACCTTCTGTGGATTGTTTCTCGTACCAGGCTTATTTATAGCCAATAAGAAAAGGCATAACATTTTTTAATGGAAAAGGTTAAGATAATGATCCTACAATTGTTCTTACATTTAGTATGGTAAACTTTAATAATGCTGCTAAAAATATCTCCCATGGTTCCCTGCAGTGCTCCCAGTCCCTATAATGCTGTTCTCAACCATGGTGAAAGGACATATCCGCTGGCACTCTTCAGACATCAGACATGTATGTTCCAGGGAGGGAGCTAGCCATTGGCTGGTGTAGAATTTATCTATACAGTCAGTCCATCAACGCATGATTACATTCTATCAGGCCTTTTTCTGGAACTGTAATCATGCAACTGAGCAGCACAGCACAGCTAAAGTCTGCACCATTCTATGGCCAGCAGGGAGGAACGTGCTCATTTAAAGGGATGCCCGGGATGTGTTCTTTATCTTGGGCTCATCACTTGTCACCTCCGACATTTTTAACCTTTGCTCTCAGTGCATCTGAATGGGTGGCTACAAACAGATATACTGAGAAAGCAGAATGAATTGTAGACACAGTCATAAGTAAATTAAATGCAGATGAGGGCCTCTGTAATGATTCCAAGGTGTTTATGGGGACTAAATATACACATAACTTCAAAATAAATATGATGAAACAGTTGAGAATTGAGACTTGAAGAAGTTCTGTTTTTGACTTTATGCGGAGTTCCGCCCACGTAATTTTTTTTTTTGCTGGCATCCACCTAGTTAGTAATCATTACACAAATAAAGTAATTGATAGCTTTAAATTCAGGTATTTATTTTGTACTTACATTGCTAAGTTTTTTTTTCTGGGAGGTCCCATCTTAGCAGTGGGCATGTGAAGCCCACTCGCACCCTCTTCGAGTCTCTTGCTGGATAAGGTGCATGCTGGGTAACCAGCATGCACCTCTCGATCTCGAGTGTATGTCTTGTTGCCATAACAATGGGCAGCGATGAAGGAAGGTCCCACCCCATTGTTATTGCAACATAGATAACGTCTCTCCCCCACAAAATCGCATCATTTCCTGTCTGGAAATAATGCGATTTTACGGCTCAGGGATGCCCACTGACTCATGGGAAATGATGACTCACATCTCCCATGAACCCAGGCGAGGTAGGAAGTGATGCAGTGTGCCGCGGATCAGGAAGTGGAAGATTACAGGGACCACATAGCAACAGGGCACTTAGGGTGAGTATCATTTTTTTTTCCAAAGGTGTTTCATCATGCATAGAGGATTTGAAATATATAAAGATGTATTTGTGGGTGGAACTCCGCTTTAAGTTACACTTTAAGGTCCACGCCACACTATAAACTTACATAAGTCAATCTGCTAATGTCAGGATCAAAGATCCAAAGAAACATAAGTATAGCACACCAATAGTGTTCAGTGGTAAATGATCACTATCACTCAACACCAGTATACAAAAATCTGAGCACACCATCATTACATTACTCATGTAGTCCTGACCTCCACAGTAGGCCAATTTGCCTTACGATTTTCAACACATCTACCATTATTAACAGTATCCAAATAACTGTGATCACCACAGTGAGTGAAGACTCCTCCCAACGGTTAAGCAGCAAAAACACAGGTGAAAACTGATGCTGCAGATACAGTATATAGTACAGCCCAATAGTGCAGGCGGACAAGCTATTCATTTAAAGTCAATACTTTATTATACTAGCACAATACCACTTGACCTCTGGAAGATTTACCACCAGTGGTGGCTGGTGGGTATTTCTTTTGGGGGGCAGCAAACAAGCACCCCCCGGGTGGCCCATGGCACCGCACTGTCAGCACCCCGACAGACGGCCCGCGGCATGTGACTGACACCCCCCACCCCCCCCCCAGGGCTGCCGGCGGTCAAGTACCTATCCAAGGCTGGCGAACTGTGGTGTCCTCTCCTCCTCTCACGGGGTGCGGGCAGCGGTTTCTGTGTCCGCTCCTTCCGCGGCCTCTTCCGCTGTGTGTCTCCTCCCTGTTTCTCCTAAGTGCTAGGCATCCAATAGGATCATCTGACGCTTTGGCCAATTGGGGGGAATTTTAGTGTGAAAATAGTGAAAATTAATTTGCTATCGTCACACAACTGGGTAGGATCGGGACGCAGTGCTCTGCGCCCCAAGCCAACCCTATTTTGAAGCCTATTAGAGCCTCTGGCTCTAATCACATGCTTCAAGAAAGCACCCCCCCCCTTGGAATCCATAGTCCGGCACCCTCATACACATGGGCCGGACGCATGGATGGGGGGGCGGTGCCCTTGCGCCATCTATGGACAAGCCGTCACTGTTTACCACCCTTCGCTGTTTTACATTCTGCTATAAAACCCATTCAATAAAAAATGTAAAAGAATCTAGTTTCTTCATAAATTTAGGCCAATATGTATTCTGCTACAACAAAATCCCAATAAGCGTATATTGATTGGTTTGAACAAACGTTATAGCGTCTACAATCTATAGGATATATTTATGGAATTTTTATTTATGTATTTATTTTTAATACTAGTAATGGCAGCAATTGGTGACTTGTAGTGGGACTGCGATATTGCGGTGGACTATCGGACACAACTGATACTTTGCAAGAACCAATGACTCAAATGCAGTGATCAGTGCTAAAAATATGCACTGTCACTGTACTAATAACACTGGTTGGGAAGGGGTCAAACATCTAGGGTGATCAAAGGGTTAACTCTGTGCCTAGCCAGTGTTTTTGTATACAGAGTGTGCTGCTTTCACTAGGGGAAGAGATCGATTCTACTCCCTGCTTTGCAGAGGCACAGGATCAGTCCCTTCCCCTCTGTCAGAACTGAGATAAGCCTTGTTTACATAGGCAGAGCTCTGCTCTCTGTGTTTTACTTAGGATTGGCGGGTGCAGGAGGACATCAAGTCCCCGGGGCCCGTGGACTGGCTTCTGCTGGGAATTATCGAAGCAAAAGTGGCCCACCAGAGGAGCACGCACACCCCCTGCAGGCGGTAGTGCAGGATCATGTATATATATATATGTCTATATATATAAGTAATACTGGCACAGCTGCCGTCCTATAGCATTAAAGTGCTATAGGGCAGTCAGCAAGTGGTTAAATATCCCTTTCCCCCTACCACAAAGCTACTAAATAATTTCACTTAATAAACTTGTAGCGCTGAATGTGTAATGACTCGACATACGCTGATAAATCTGATTATTTGGATGCAATTAATCCTCAGATCATCACTGTTTCATCATACATATCCACTATTCAAGTATCTGTTCATAGTTGCTTTCTTATTGCAATCCTGCAGCGTGCCAATGCTGACGTGGCAATATACATTTCAATTTTTTGCATATTATACATATAATTAGTACTTATATTTCCTTAAAGCTTTTATATTGTGTGATAATGAAGAGCCAACTTCAGCACCTAGAGCAATCTCCTCAGATTGTTCTATTATATCCATCTAAAGCATCTGTCCACTGAGTTAAAAGGAAAAGAAATCCAATAGTTTGGTTATTTAAGATGGTCTAGAGGCTGAATTGAACAAGTTACGCCAGACTGTCTTAACCTTTATTCAAAGAGCATTGTGATGTGAAGATGACTGAGAATTCACTATGGTTCTGCGGTTGGATGTCTCTACCACATTTGTCATGATCAGCAGTAGAAGATACTGCTCATCAATAAAGGTCATGGGGACCTTCAGAAAATTCACTCCCCAGGGTGAACTAATAAGGCTGTCTATATTACTTAAACATTAGCACAAAAGATTCAAAATAGGTGGTTAAAGAGTAACTCTTTCATAAGAAACAAGATCGCATATACAGTATCTCACAACAGTGAGACACCTCTTACATTTTTGTAAATATTTTATTCTATCTTTTCATGTGACCATACTGAAGAAATTACACTTTGCTACAATGTAAAGTAGTGAGTGTACAGCTTGTATAACAGTGTAAATTTCCTTTCTCCTCAAAATAACTCAACACACAGCCATTAATGTCTAAGCCGCTGGCAAAAAAAGTGAGTACACCCCTAAGTGAAAATGTCCAAATTGGGCCCAATTAGCCATTTTCCCTCCCCGGTGTTATGTGACTCGTTAGTGTTACAAGGTCTCCGGTGTAAATGGGAAGCAGGTGTGTTAAATTTGGTGTTATCGCTCCCGCTCTCATATACTGGTCACTGGAAGTTCAACATGGCACCTCATGGCAAAGAATAGTTGCTCTACATAAAGATGACCTTGGCTATAAGAAGAATGCCAAGACCCTGAAATTGAGCTGCAGCCAGCATGGTGGCCAAGACCATACAGTGGTTTATCAGGACAGATTGCACTCAGAACAGGCCTCGCCATGGTTTACCAAAGAAGTTGAGTGCATGTGCTCAGTGTCATATCCAGAGGTTGTCTTTGGGAAATAGACGTATGAGTGCTTCCAGCATTGCTGCAGAAGTTGAAGGGGTGGAGGGTCAGCCTGTCAGTGCTCAGACCATACGCTGCACATTGCATCAAATTGGTCTGCATGGCTGTCGTCCCAGAAGGAAGCCTTTTCTACAGATGATGCACAAGAAAGCCTGCACACAGTTTGCTGAAGACAAGCATACTAAGGACATGGATTACTGGAACCATGTCCTGTGATCTGAGGAGAACAAAATGAACGTATTTGGTTCAGATGGTCTCAAGCATGTGTGGCGGCAACCAGGTGAGGAGTACAAGGACAAGTGTGTTTTACAGTCAAGCATGGTGATGGGAGTGTCATGGTCTGGGGCTGCATGAGTGCTACCGGCACTGGGGAGCTACAATTCATTGAGAGAACAATGAATGCCAACATGTACTGTGACATACTGAAGCACAGCATGCTTCCCTCCCTTCAGAGACTGGCCCACAGGGCAGTATTCCAACATGATAATGACCTCCAAGATGACCACTACCTTGCTAAAGAAGCTGAGGGTAAAAGTGATGGACTGACCAAGCATGTCGCCAGGCCTAAACCCTATTGAGCATCTGTGGGGCATCTTTAAACAAAAGGTGGAGGAGCGCAAGGTCTCTAACATCCACCAGCATGGAGGAGTGGAAGAGAACTCCAATGGCAACCTGTGAAGCTCTGGTGAATTCCATACCCAAGACGGTTAAGGCAGTGCTGGAAAATAATGGTGGCCATACAAAATATTGACACTTTGGGCCCAATTTGGACATTTTCACTTAGGAGTGTACTCACTTTTGTTGACAGCGGTTTAGACATTAATGGCTGTGTGATATTTTGAGGGGACAGCACATGTACACTGTTATACAAGCTGTACACTCACTACTTTACATTTTAGCAAAGTGTCATTTCTTCAGTATGGTCACATGAAAAAATATAACATATATACACAAAAAATGTGAGGGGTGTGCTCACTTTTGTGAGATACTGTATTTGTAGATACAAGATAAGCTTACATAATATAATATAGTTTTTTATAGAAGCATTTATTTACATTTGCAAAAATTGCAATAGCTTTTAAAGTTACAGGGCTTCCTCCTATATGTGAGAAAATAAGATATCTACTTCTTTCCTATAAAATAAAGTATGTTTAGTCAGTTAAAGTGTTACTAAACCCAGGACCCTGCATTCACTATATCTGGTCTACCACAGTACACAGAACATGGAAATGCAATTATTTTAGTAAATATAAACTGCTAAATACCTTTACCTATAAGTAATATATTGCAGTTTTGTGACTTCTATCAGTGTCCTGCCGAGCACTGGTTAAAGTTGCAAGAGGAATTTTCATACTCCTCTGATTGTCCTATGAGGCTGCAGGACCCCTTGACCCTCTGTCTGGACAGTGCTGATTGGCCCTGTGCTGATCACATGCACCCTCCCAACACCAAACTAAGCATGTGCCTCCTAGGGCTCTGTTCTATCAGGTGACAGTTTGGAGACTGTGGAAGAAGCGGAGGATCAGACATGACAGGATCAAACAGCCTTTCTGCACAATGTGGAGGATTAACCCCTTAGGTTCTACAGTGGGTATAACAAGCTTGCTTTACTGCATATACAGACTGATTTTACATTGTGGGGTTAGTAACATTTTTAACTATAGAAGATTTTTTTTCTGGCTTTATATATCATGGGAAAGGACTCCAGATTGCAAGATTTTCCTCCCAACTCTACCTCACAGCAGAGTCTTACTTCTCTTGCTAAGGCAGTCAACCAAGTCCTCAATATTCTCTGTCATTTAATAAAGAAAAATTGTCAATAGAAAGAGTATGATCACATCATACTAAACAGATCGGTAAACCTTGTGGGAAGATTTTGTTTCAGGAGCCTCTGTGAGTGATAAGATGCCAGTGGGTAATTCTGCCTGTCAAAGCCCACTCAGAACTGAAATGTCAGTTTTTGGTAGAATGACCTTTTAAGAAAATCAGTTTCGCAGAGAAAATACTATTAATAATTATGTTAGATGTTAATATTTATGACAAAGAGAAACTGATTTATCTGTTTTTTTAAAGTAATTAAAATACAGGTGGTACAATAATGCCTAGAACCATATTCTTCCAAGCTCTGAATTGTGGCCATGCATCTATGTGTGTTTGTGCATGTGTTTATGAAACTTCCTTATATCGCATAATATTTATACCATGTTGGAGCATTTCATAGAGGTGACTGCCATTTAATTAAATGGCTGCACCTGGTCACTTTAATTAGGGAATGTCTCATTTTTCTCTAGCCTTTGCAGTCAGTCTAATCTTTTTTGAAGGTGACATTATCAGAGAAGACAAGTTATAATACAAAGCACACAATAATCTGTATGATGGATCCACTTAAGTTGGTACAATGGGAGGCATGCAGGATGTACAGGCAAGTCTGGAGAGGATGACATGTTGCAAACACTGCTGATCCTCAACATGTAATATGTCTATGTTCAGGGGAACTTATGGTGGGTTAAAGGGTTTTATTTGTAAAAAAAATATGCAGTACACTCTTTTGAAATGTAAAAAATACTACATCATATGTAAAACTTATTTGTCACTTTGCTCATGCAGGGCATGTGACAGACTCCTTAATTAAAGCTCAACCCTAACCCTCTCATAGTCACCTTCCCTGCACTCCCCTACTGCTCTGTTGCTCACACTTCTAACCCTCCATAAGCCCAATGTTAAATGGTGTTGGAGCTTACCTAGGTATGATGATGGTACCCCCCCAGTGGCGTACCAACAGGGGGGGTCCGCCCTGGGTGCCACACATTGGGGGGGGGGTGTCAGGCAGGCCTGTTACAAATACAGCCATCTCTACAGGAATGTGTGCATTCGGAATAGTGCGTCAGACTGGCCATAGGGCACCCCTGGGGGCTGGAGTAGCCGGGCTGCTACAGGCTCCAGATAAGGTATCTGCAGGTGGAGTGGCGGCCGCCCTCAAAAAATATGGCCGCACGCCAACTTTGGAACTGCAGGCTGGGCTCGTGCAGGCTCATTGGGCAGGACTTGGGAGTTGGGCAGGCTTAATAAGCTAACAAAAGAAGGAGGGTGGAAGAGCTCCAGGTGTAGCTGTTTAAAGTAATCCCAGCTGAGAGGTGCAGGTCTGTAGTCCGTCATCCAGATCCATAAACAAATAGAAAGTAGGACCACACACAATTGCAGTGGAAAAAATCTATGGATTTATTGTAAAATAGCAGTGAGTCCATCAAGGCAGGCAAAAGCACGACCATAGACACATGGTTAACGCATTTCACAGAGAAGACATCCACTTAGTCATAACTCTTGTTAATAAGGCTTGATAAGGGCTTAGACAGGGGACAGGGTGACCTCAGAGAGCAGAGGGACTCAGGAATAACAGTACAGGCTTCCCTATCATCGGGCTAACTGAGTAACTGATCTTCCTACACACTGACTGGAGCCTGTACTGGGTAAGCCACGAATGATACAGCAAAGTGTTCAACAGCTTTGCCCTGGGCCCAGTCACACTGACCTTGAAAACCAACATCAACCAACATCTGTGACACAGACTGGGTTGGGGGCAGGAAACTAATAAATGTATATGTATACAAAAAAACTTCTAAATCACAATTGATCTACAAGTGTTTTCTTCCCTGTGAAACCCAGTGATCCAGCATAAGATTAGAGTGATCTTTTGTGAGAGGCAGCCTAGAACAGCAATCTCTTACCATCTCTTCACAGTCTCTGACCATCTCCTGTATCATGCCCGCAGTCTCTGATTATCTCCTGTATCATGTCTGCACTCTCTGATAATCTCCTGTATTATGTCCACAGTCTCTGACAATGACCTGTATCATGTCCACAGTATAATCTTGAAAACAGTGCAAATATTTATGGGTGTTTTTACATTTTAAAGTTGGGGGGTGCCAGATATAGGATCCACCCTGGGGGCCAAATGCTGTAGGTATACCCCTGGTACACCCTCCTCCATGTAACAGATAAAAGCAAAAGGGATTGTTCAGAAAGCACTGATATGTATTTAGACAGCATGTTCAAAACCTTTATAAACTGACACATCAGAGGTACAAGTTGGTAAAATGTTGGTTCTAATTAAAGGATCTATAATGAATATGTTTGAGAATCACAGCTGTACAATCTTGAAGGCAGTTGCAATGGAATTATGCAATATGACACTGAAATATCATGACATGTCAATCAGCTGTTTCCCAGCATAGTTTAGAACATTAAATGAAGGGATTGTTTGCTATGGTTTCCAAAGATATTTGCACAAGTTGCATGTTCAATAATGAGCCACAAATACTTTCTAGAAACGTTCTAGACTCTTTATTCAAAAACATAGTGCCACTATCAAGTGCAAGATCGCTCTTTATGGCGCCAATGGAAACAGCCCACAAGTGTATCTACTTTAGATCTACACTGTCGTTAGTGACCTCTCCTTGACCATTTCAGTACACAGTGCTGCCTGGAGCCACCTTCCCATATCCTGAGTACTTCAGACATGTCTAATCTAAAGAGTGGAGATTAATTACACCTGCCTGACATCCTCAGAAATGTGAAGAGCCTAGTCTATTGATTTTTCGCTTTGCGATCTCTACAGAAAGAAGAGGCAGGGCATTGCAAGACAGAAATAATATTTGTACATGGAAAACCAGCGGCGGCTGGTGTGGGAGGGGCGCTGGGGCGCCGCCTCCCCGCCGGCAAAAGACGAGAAAAAAAAAAAAAAAAGTCAACCCCGCCCACCTACAGGTGGCGCCGGTCGCTTTTTAGTTATCTGATCCGAGAAGTGTAAAGACTCCTACAGTCCGTCCACATTAATTAGAGGTGAGAAATCTAATCTGTACAGACTTCATGAGTCCTATACCCTTCCACCGAGGTCCGTCGTGACACATGACTTTACCAGTTCCTCTCCAGTGATTGCTGTCACATC
>BLSH010152934.1:1251334-1262662 GCA_018402905.1 Glandirana rugosa
GTTCCTGGGACACACTTTTTTATTACAGCAGGGGTAGGTAACCTTAAAGAGGTGGAGATCTACCTGCACGACAAGGGAGAAGTCAAAGGTCACTGGGCACAGTGTCGCCTCCTCACACCTGATTTAAAACGCTTATCAGGGGAGCAGCAGTGGGATTTGGAGAGGATTTGTGCTTGGAGGAGACATTTGAGGGGTAGAGGTTTTATGCTAGGAGGGGAGGTGTTTTTCTTGGGGGGGGGGGGGTTGTGCTGAGGGGATTTGCAGAGAGGGAGGATGTGATCTTGGTGGGGAACTGGGTCGGGGGGCAAAAATTTGTGCTGGCAGGGGGATTTCAACATGGGGGCAGATTTGTACTGGGAGGAGGGGGGATTTATGCTCTGGAAGGGCAGGTCAGCAAGCCCTGTGATCTACCAGTCCCCTGTCCAAGATCTACTGATAGATCATGATCTACTGGTTGCTGACCCCCGTATTACAGGATCACCAGTCACCTGGGATTATTGTTTGCCTTTCTTTTTTGCACAGGATTGATATCAACTCAGTTTTTCACTCTTTATTTTTTTCACAACACTGACTTATTTACACCTATTAACATTCACTATGGTGTACGTTTATAAAGCAGTGTAAAAAATCCACTGCACAGTTCTCCGGCATTCACAGAGGAGATCGTTCTCCCCTGTGTGCCGGTTTATTAAGCGGTGTAGATCCCTTCACTGTTAGTGAAGTGAAGTGATCTACAAACGCTTTAAACTGTGGAGAACGCCCTGATCTTGTGAGACATTCCGAGATTACGGCACCAAAATTCACAGAAACTCAGAGATGTCCATTTATTAAGCAGTGATAAATTATCACTGCTCAGTAATGGACATTCTCGGAGGAGCCCGCCCAAACAGTAAATAAAATGACTACCCCCCCTACACTATATATGTGTATATAAGCACATACACACCTTATATATGCATATATATATACACATACATTATATGTACACGTATATACACACACACATCATATACATGTATGTACATATATACACATATACAGGGCAGGGGAGCATGGCTAATGTGTTGGGGGGTCTGAACGAGGCAGGAGGAAGTCTCTATTCTTCCTCCTTCCCCGGGATTCCCTCTTCACCCCCCCAATTCTCCACCTCTGAGCTGGTGAAGCGGGGAGGGTGAATTCTGAGCGAGATCGCCAGTGAAGTGCAGTGATCACTGCTTTATAAACTGGCCATTTCTGTGTCAGTGAATGACAGTTGGAGATGTGCAGAGATAATCGGTGAAGAACAGCTTCTCTCCCCATTATCTCTGCTTTATAAACCGAAAATGAGCTGTGATCAGCCGTGATCCTTGGGATCACCGCTGATCACAGTTTTATAAAAGGACACCTATATGTATGTAATTGTTAAGCAGTTTCCATATTAGTCAGCAGGTATGGCTTGCTTGAACATTTTGTATAGTGACAGGGACACTTTAAATGATTCCACATGGTACTGATAGTTAGAAAACGTTTCTGATGATTAATATTTTTTTTTTCTTTAGTACATACCTGACCTTCAAGGGAAAATGTTCAGTAATTACAACAAAAGAACAAATCAGAGGCATTTCAAAGCAGGAAGTTTACTTTGTTGTACTTTTGAAAAAGTTTGTAGTTTCTTTTAATATTATTCCATCCCAAATGCTTTGAATTCAATTCAATTTTCATGTAGTTCAGCTTCAGTATTCACTATCTCAAAGTGCCTTATGCCAGATGCCTAAATACAGTGATTGGCTTGTAAGGGGCTGTATTAAAATAACTTCTGCTCATTTGATGGGTTGCTAAGTACTTGGCATCTGCTGTTATTCACACTAGACATAAGAGCACATCACACTTTCTAAATGTGTTATTTACAGATACATTGGCTCAAAAGATATCAATCAAGCTGAATGACTTTTTTTGAAAAAAAAAAATATATATATATATATATATATAGAGTGGAGTACTTGAAGTGTAAAACACACACATACTGTATATACCGCATATATTGTACATATTGATACTGTATATATTGTACATATTGTGAGGCACTAGCTGGCATGATAGCGGACAGTATGTATGTATCAAATAGCCAATTATATAATACTTTCTGTGAAACACAAACCACCCGCTGAATGCAGTCGGAAAACATCAAATGTGCATCAAAAATTCCTGCTGCTACATACAAATGTGTCAAACCCACTTAAAAAATATAAACAATATAACAATGTAGTGCTTTAACTAGAGACACACATAAAGCTGCCCAACACCTGTACTAAATTGAAGTTCATATGTTAAAAAATGGTATATATTGTAAATAAATCTTATTCCACCACAAAATTAGTAACATGTATTACATAAACCAGAAATCCTTCACACGAACAAGTCTTTCTTATATCCAGAGCAAAAATATCAGGTTCTTACTTTAATAAATAAAGCAAGGCCCATGTCTTCCTTGCATCCAATCAAGTATTGGTGATTTAAAGTGTTTATCCATGACACATAGCCATTGCAGTAATATTCTCCAGAAAACTTTATTCTGCTTATAATGGAAGACTAGCACTTGGTTTTAGTGGGTGACATTTAAAGACTAAGCACACCTTAAAACAAAACTACAGGCTAACGTTTTTCTTTCATTTTGGATAGAGTAAGAAGGGGGGGGGGGGGGGTTATAACATCTGTCAGGTCAGTGTCCCATTGTGGAGATTTATCTTGACTTCCTGTCCTAGAGCCAAAACAGGAAGCGAGATGAAATTCCTGCAAATTAAGGGAATACCTTGGGGCTCCCCAGATTACCAGAACTAGTATTCCTATTGGAAGATTTCCCCCCATTACTTTTCTGGGGACAACCCAAAATTTGTGATTTTCTTTTACTTTCACTTTAAATGATAATGGTAAACTGGACAAATAGAGAGGGTAAAAGCCTTTAATGGGTGAACAGACAAAAGTAAAAACTGACAGGTGTAATCCCTCTCCACTCCAAAACCAAAAAAATATATACACTTTAAAGTACATTTTAAGCAGTGACTTGTCAAAGACCCCCAAGCACAAATATCTTTATTAAGTTGATAAAAAAGAGAGATAAATTCCTTTTTAAATAGCGTTATCCAGCAGCCATGTGACCGCAAAATCCTTTCCATTTGTGGGGCACGCATGGGCTGTGGGCATAATTGAAGCTGCTGACAATGCTACCATGCTATTCACAGCTTGTGATTAGCATTGTTAACTTGACACATGAAGTACATGAAATGCAAGAATACTAAGGTGTATTCAGTCTGTGCATGTGTGCTACTTTATAGAATGGGCAAATGTGCCCATGTGTATGTAGCCTTTAACCAGTTGCCGCCCACCCGCCATGGCTTGACGGCGGCAACTTGGCTCGTTATCGCAAACCGCCGCAACCTGACGGCGGCTGTGAGATTGCGCACTGTGTTCCGGAGGAGCCAGGGTGGACTCAATGTCCGCCGGTTACCTGTGATCACCCCCCCGGAGTGACAGAAGGAAGGTCTGTGTATATAAACATGGATCTCCATTCTGACAGAGGGGGAAGGGATGTGATCACAGGCTCCCTGTGTATGGGAGCCACAATCACTCCCCTCCGCCAGCCAGCCCAGCCCCCACACAGTTAGAACACACTGAGGGAACACAGTTAACCCCTTAGAGTGCCCCCTGCAGGTTAACCCCTTCACTGCCAGTGGCATTTACACAGTAATCAATGCATTTTCATAGCATTGATCACTGCATAGATGCCATTGGTCCCAAAAAAGTATCAAAATGGTCCGACATGTCCGCTGCAATATCGCAGCACCGATAAAAAGTCACAGATCGCTGCCATTACTAGTAAAAAATAAAAAAAATAAAAAAAAACATAAATGAATTCTCATCATTCGTAAACGTTGTAGCTTTTGTGCAAACCAATCAATAAACGCTGATTACAATTTTTTTTACCAAAAATATGAGGGAGAATATAAATTGGCCAAAACCCATGAAAAAAAAATATTAAAAAAAAATTTTTTTTGCATATGTATTGTATATGTAGCAAAAAGTAAGAAAGTTTGTGTTTTTTTTTTGTAAAATTGTCGCTCTTCTAATGTTTATAGCGGCGATCAGAAATGACACAGAGGTGATCAAATACCACCAAAAGCTCTATTTGTGGGAAAAAAAGGATGGAAATGTCGTTTGTGTACAACATCGCATGACCGCGCAATTGTTAGTTAAAGCGACGAAGTGCCGAATCACAAAAAGTGCTCTGGTCCTAAAGTGGGAAATCCTTCTGGGGCTAAAGTGGTTAAGCAGAACAACTAAAGCAACAAAATACTATAGTAATTCCTTACTTTGTTTTTGTGAAAGCATATAGAAGATAGGAGTGAAAAAAAAATTGCTGAGGATATGTGGACTGTGGGTTGCTTTGGGTTTTGTGAACTATAGTTATTTGGGGACTACACAAATTTTATGTTGTTACACACGTTAGCTAACTAGGACTTGCTGTGTTTCCGAATGATTTCTGGAGAAGGACTTTTTGTAACCTCCACTTCTAGAATTATATGAACCAAACTTGTGGGGAGTGGCAATCAATCGCTTGTTACCAAGAGGCACTTGGAAAAGATTCAGAAAATTCCTATTTATTTTTTATTGTATGGGTATAATTCCCTCCTATTTCAGCAGAATTAAATTGTAATAAAGTTAGAATGCATAAATAAACCCATTCAATATAAATGCACTGCCACAGCCTAATATATATTTGTAACTGTAAAAAGAACATTGCTACACAATTTTGATTAGAAATTTTGCTCTTCTAATAGCATTTAACTCCTTTTTCTTTCTTATGTTTTGTTGCCCTTGAAAACGAATATCAGGCTTTTAAATAATTAAGGAAATATTACATTCTGTTTAACAAATGTTGAATTGCAGTACATATTTTCAATATCAAACTCATACATAATAGATGAACCTTTTAACAATTGTACATTTGTTTGTTTTTTTGTTTTATTTCCTCTAGTGTCCTAAATATGTTTAGTCATTTTAGACATCAAATACGAGTGCAGTGGATGATGCTGGTATCAGGTCATAATAAATACATCATCTAAATGATCAACTTGGTAATATATGCATAGCAGAAAAACAGGATGAATTAGCTTACAAGTTTAATAGAGCATTTTGTAACAAGAAGAAAAGAAAATGGGAAACAGAAGAGTTGTTGGAATTTTAATGATCACTGTGGGCGACAAATCCAATTTTGTTACCATTTTCTTTTTTCAGTTCAACTCAGCAGTGAGCTTAGGCAGTGGATCTATATCAGTTTTTCCCAAGGAGGGGAGGGGGTTACTAAAACTGGAGCACGCAGAATCTAGTGCAGATGTGCATAGTAACCAATCAGCTTCCAACTTCAGATTGTTCAGTTAAGCTTTGACAATAAAACTTAGAAGCCGATTTCTATACACAGCTGTACCAGATTCTGTGTGCTCCAGTTTTAGCAAATCCCCCCCAATGTAACACTCCTGCTTTTGTGGGGGGGGGGTACAAGGAAATAATTGAAATACCAAATATTCCCTGAGAAGTAATGTTGCGCTATTATCACAATTAAAACACTGGGTTTCTGATTAGTACACATGGTCATATCAGTGGCTGTTTCTATTTAAAAAATATGTTGGCCAAGTTTTGTATTATGTAGATATGCTCATTAATCAGTTTCACTATCCATCTCTGTTGATTAATGCATTCTCTCTTCTGTAGGCTACAAACTACTTGACTTCTTTTCTCCAGCCCACATTAAACTGCATGACTCACATGCAGTTCAATCCTGAAGTGCTCAGGTTACTGTGTCTCACAAGAACTGTTAACTTGAGTGGCACAGTGACTCAACTGTTTCCACTACTGGTACAGAGGAGTCCGTTTGCAATGGGTGACGTTTAAAATATTGTGATCATGATTACTGAATTGTGCTCATGCTAATCCTAAATGCTTACCTCTAGATTGCATGTTATGACAAAATGAAAAAAGGGATAGATAAGATGAAGAACTGAGAAGTGACTGAGACTGAAAAGGCATGTGCCCAACAAGTGTGAATCATGAATGTGCCACATATCACATCCACCATGGCCTAGGTTTATAACTTTCTACTCCCTGCTTCTCCTTTCCTATAATCAGGGGCTTAACGATAGGGGTTGCAGGGGTTGCAACCAGACCCCTTGCTCCAGGGGGCCCGTGTGCCTCCCTTGTACACCTGGATAGGAGGGATGGTGGGGTGGCATTTAGAGGAACCAATCTCCTCCATTTTCGTCCTAATAGAGGAGATTGGTTCCTCTATATGCTGCCCCTGTCGCCCCTCCTATCCAGTTTACTTGTCTTCTGCTGTTCCCAGGGTCCCTGTGTGCTTCGCTGATCCCCCCACAAAGCTGTTGTCTTCCCCCCTCCTCTCTCCTGCCAGCTGCTGTAGAAGATGTGTCATGATGGAAAAATGGGAATGGGTCAGTAAATTTGTCATTTACCGGCTCCTTCCTTTTCTGAATGGACAGAGTCAGTGATTGGTACCAATTGGTTCATTCACAACTGAAGCATAGTGAACTGTTTTTACTATACTTCCATTTCTGAATGAATGGTAGGCTCAGTACTCAACTATTTCTGTCCATTCATACTGTGCAGCTGAGGTTACTCAGATGGAGATTGAGGGCTGAGGTTTGTTTAGACCCCTGATATCTCATCAAAGCCCCCCAACAGATCTCCTAAATAAGTTGTAAAAAAATAATAAAAATAAAATTGTAAAAGAAACAAGATGAAATGGTAAAAAAATAATACAATTAAAATAAAAATTAAAAACTACTGACACCAGTGAGGGAACTATCAGGATTGCAAAGGTTGCAATTGCAACTGGGCCCTGGCATTTCACCACCATGGGAAGGCCCGAAGATGGCAGTAAGTGGGCCTGCTGCAGAACTTGTTAAAGGGTGCCGCTGCTGGACCGTAATAAAGGGACCCGTGATAGGAGTAAAGGGCCCCAGGATCAGTGGGATGAGGGAGGGCCCTGGCCAGGGATCAGGGGGGCCCTTCGTAATTTCTTGCACCGGGGCCCTGAAGGTTCTAGTTACACCTCTGCCCATAATTGTATATACCAGACTACACACATTATTATATATTAGTTCCAAGTGCCTAATTACTAGATACTTGTTTACTATACTTGATTACTATAATTATTATACAGGATTTATATGGTGGCAACAGTTTATACAGCACTTTATAATAAGGGGGGACAGTACATTTACAATACAGTTCAATATAGAAGCAATAGAAGGGCTCTGCTGATGGAGCTTACAATCTAAAGATATATCATCTTAGAATGCCACAGCATTATATACTAACTCAGAGTTTCGCAATTCTTTATACTTGCTCAGAACATCCCATTAATACATACCAGTTCCATACAAATAACATCATGAAATCAAAGAAGCTATTAAAACAAATCTGAGATAAAGTTCTTTAGAGGCAGCAATCAGGGCTGAGTTATAAAAGCATCTTGAACCCTTATCATTCAGAAAACTATAAAATCTATTGTTTCTAGGAAGGGTGGAAATGAATTTAAACAATGAATGTTGAGTGATTTCTTAAATTATATACTGCAAACCCCCAGTATGACCCAACGCTCTTGGTACCTCAGTCAATTGTAAAAGCATTCACTGCAATCACTCACCGAGTACCTGTATTCTTTGTTGCAATGAAGAGACTGTACAGAAAAGCAGCTTAAAAGGGAACATAGCTTAACTTCCATTAAGTTGTTGCTCAATATCATTGACTTCAAAGGGGACTACTGTACAGATTTTTAGAGGGTTTCTAAAGCAGCGACCTTTACCATATATACATTATATCACAAAATTGAGTACACCCCTTTTGTAAATAGTTTATTATATATTTTCATGTGACAACACTGAAGAAATGACACTTTGCTACAATGTAAAGTAGTGAGTGTACAGCTTGTATAACAGTGTAAATTTGCTGTCCCCTCAAAATAACTCAACACACAGCCATTAATGTCTAAACTGCTGGTAACAAAAGTGAGTACACCCCTAAGTGAAAATATCCAAATTGGGCCCAATTAGCCATGTTCCCTCCCCGGTGTCATGTGGCTCGTTAGTGTTACAAGGTCTCAGGTGTGAATGGGGAGCAGGTGTGTTGAATTTGGTGTTATCGCTCTCACTCATACTGGTCACTGGAAGTTCAACATGGCACCTCATGGCAAAGAACTCTCAGAGGATCTGAAAAAAAAGAATTGTTGCTCTACATAAAGATGGCCTAGGCTATAAGAAGATTGCCAAGACCCTGAAACTGAGCTGCAGCATGGTGGCCAAGACCATACAGCGGTTTAACAGGACAGGTTCCACTGAGAACATGCCTCGCCATGGTTGAGCAAAGAAGTTGAGTGCACGTGGTCAGCATCATATCCAGAGGTTGTCTTTGGGAAATAGACATATGAGTGCTGCCAGCATTGCATTGCAGAGGTTGAAGGGGTGGGGGTCAGCCTGTCAGTGCTCTGACCATATGCCGCACACTGCATCAAATTGATCTGCATGGCTATCATCCCAAAAGGAAGCCTCTTCTATACATGATGTCACAAAAAAGCCTGCAAACAGTTTGCTGAAGACAAGCAGACTAAGGACATGGATTACTGGAACCATGTCCTGTGGTCCGATGAGACCAAGATAAACTTATTTGGTTCAGATGGTGTCAAGCGTGTGAGGGTGAGGAGTAAAAAAACAACAGTCAAGCATGTTGGTGGGAGTGCCATGCTCTGGGGCTGCATGAGTGCTGCCGGCACTGGGGAGTTACAGTTCACTGAGGGAACCACGAATGTCAACATGTACTGTGCCATACTGAAGCACAGCATGATCCCCTCCCTTCGCAGACTGGCACAGGGCAGTATTCCAACATGATAACGACCCCAAACACACCTCCAAGACAACCATTGCCTTGCTAAAGAAGCTGAGAGTAAAGGTGATGGACTGGCCAAGCATGTCTCCAGACCTAAACCCTATTGAGCATCTGTGGGGCATCCTCAAATGGAAGGTGGAGGAGCGCAAGGTCTAACATCCCTTCAGCTCTGTGATGTCGTTATGGAGGAGTGGAAGAGGACTCCAGTGGCAACCTGTGAAGCTCTGGTGAACTTCATGCCCAAGAGGGTTAAGGCAGTGCTGGAAAATAAAGGTGGCCACACAAAATATTGATACTTTGGGCCAAATTTGGACATTTTCACGTGGGGTTGTACTCACTTTTGTTGCCAGCAGTTTAGGCATTAATGGCTGTGTGTTGAGTTATTTTGAGGGGACAGCAAATTTATACTGTTATACAAGCTATACACTTACTACTTTACATTGTAGCAAAGTGTCATTTCTTCAGTGTTGTCACTTGAAAAGATATAATAAAATATTTACAAAAATGTGAGGGGTATACTAACTTTTGTGACATACTGTATATACATTTGCCACTGCCCCGTCTCAAGCCTCCCTGAACCTGTCTCCTGTAAGGCATGGTCTACCAGCACAAAAAAATACCAGGGCATCATCCTGGCATGACAGCATTTGCTCTATATCTATGCTTTTGGCATGACAGCACTGGCTCTATATTGTGGGGAAGACTATATTTACTTACTATATAGCATGTTTAGGGTTGCAACACATTGACTGCACTTCATTGCTTTTCTTATCTAATTACTTGGCATTATTCATTATCGCATTACTAGTTTAATTTACTACCTAATGCTTCCAAAGTTGATTTTTTTTCTAATAGATACAATTTAATTTCGGACAATTACTTCCAGTGTCTGATAGTCTTCCACTTGAATTTTTACTTATACACTCCTAGTCTCCCCTACTTCTGAGTGATAGCACTTATCGTGTCTCCCCAGGGCATTCTTTCTTGACAGCTGTCACTGTTCACTCCAAATGTGTCCTTTAGGCAGCTGTACAGGAAGGCTCCCATCCAACACTGCATATCGCTATATTGGGGCATTGCTTTCTGGTTAGCCGATGACAGCTTCTAAATGACCTCCAGCATGAAAAATCAGAAGTGGCCATTGTGCAGTACACCTCTCATTCATAAAGGGATGTACTGCAAAATAAGCTACATTGCTTGACTACAATCATCCTGTACAACTGCTCTCCAAAAGAATGTTCAAGAAATGGTAGCATGTTGTTGGAGGAAAATGCTGTGGCAAAGGGATTGCAGGGGGCAAGCCACACAGTGCTGCAAACGTTTCTGCAGTTTATTAAACACATACCAGCTCTGAGATGAGTAATGTTCCTGGTAAGCTCTGCTTGGAAAAGAAATTGCCAGAGAAGTGCTTTGGCCCAATGGCAATTCTGCGGTCTGTGCAAGCCTTTAAAAGCTGGATTCTGAGGGTGAATCTGCAGTATCTATGATCTAACAAACATCATTTTGAAATGGTGTTCTAATGAGACGTCTCAAAATGTGTCCAGTCATGAGAACATATGCTCTGAATGTGCACATTTTGTGAAGGTTAAAGAACATTTCTTGAATTAAAATTCAGACTTATATTTACATGTGTTATTTTAGAATAATCTGTCTATTGTGCCACACATTTTGCTGTATACTCTTGCAACTTATAATGGTAGTCTTTACCTACCAGTAAATAAAAAAAGAACATACACTATATTAGTCTCTGTGTTGATTAAAAGATATTTCTTTTAAAAGTACTCTCAGACAAATCTCCACCACACTCCTTGGACCCTTTTGGTAGAATTGGGTTTGCAACACCCTCTCCAAAGACAACAAAATCTGCTGCAATTAGCAGCTCTGTTTTTCTTTTATTTTATTTTAACCAGTACCGCTCTTTGGACGTGCTATGTATGCAGTAGCATAAGCTTATGGCTGCTCCATTTCTTCAGTCGGTTCCTGGCTGTAAAGTGAAAGCGATCCAGGTGGCTGTATAGCCGCTTGGTACTTGCATAGTGTATGCTCTCCCACTCTTCCTGGGAGCACAGGACCACAAAAAAAGGGCTTCAAAATGGCAGGCATTCTCTGCTTGGCTACATGCTTTGGAAGGTACGGGAGACATTAGAAAAACTGCCAAAGTGGTTAAAACAAATGTTAGCATTGTTAAACTGAATCTTTAAATCTAATTAGAAATTGAAGAAATTTGTCACTGTAAAGAGCTACCGTAGTGTTAAGTTTGGTATATTCCTGTCTGGGCATACAGACATTTTATTATTGTCAGAATTGCAACAGCAGGTGCTGTGGATGGTGCATGTTTCCATTAAAACACATGATGGCGGGTATAGGCTTAATTAATCAGTTAACCTGCCCCGTTCG
>BLSH010152934.1:1265575-1289390 GCA_018402905.1 Glandirana rugosa
TCACAGCAGTAACATCGCCATATCTCACTCAAAATCTTGTGAGATTAGCAATCATTGGCACACTGCTTTGGATGATCTCACATATCAGATATACAGCTAAGAGGCTCTAGGTCAGTGATGGTGAACCTTGGAACCCCAGATGTTTTGGAACTACATTTCCCATGATGCTCAACTACACTGCAGAGTGCATGAGCATCATGGGAAATGTAGTTACAAAACATCTGGGGTACATGTTTCCTATAATGTATCAAATCTTCATTTTTTTTAGATCTGCTTTAAATGATTCCAGTAAAATACTGGTCAAGTTCTGGGGTTGCTTCAAACTTATTTGATCCAAAATGGGGGTGGGGGTGGGGTGCACTATAGTGTCTAGCTCTCAGCAGAGTGACATTTTCACAAGGTCTGATCTCAAAAACTGGAGAAGAATGAAGTTATCTGTGTAGCAAACTATCAAGTACCAGACACTAGTGGTGCATTTCCCCATGTTCCCTTTTGTTATTAGTTTTTATGCCTGCACTAAATCCTTGTGAATTTATTGTGCATAATTCTGCTTTATTTTTATTTATGGATGTGTTTTTCATCACAATATAAATGTGATTTACTTGCCTGATTACATTCACTGATATGTGTACACTTTTTTTTTTATGACAGTGCTAATCAAAATGCCAGGTTTCATCTCTCAAGGGTTAAGGTGGATCTGGCTAGCGGCAGATGGTTCAGCTGACATGTATAACTGCCATTAGCTAACAAAATAGGAGGGGAGTAATAAAGCTATCTGTCTAAATTATTTATTCTAATAGAGTGATCTTATCCCTTCCCCAGAAAATCCCATGAGAAATACCCAGACATTGGCTGAAAATCTGCATTTCCAGTCTTCTAATTCTTCACTCGGTCAGGTATAATTCTACGACAATATTTCAGATAATTTCTTTGATATGTACAGTTCAATAAATAGCTTAATTGCTTGTTCATTAAAACATAAATCTTGCTAGTGGTGTAGTTTAAAAGGAAATATACTTTAATATGTATCTGCTTTGTGATGTTATGAAATACAGCAACAGTAATGTGTCAGGGATAAAATAATTCTCTGTATCTGGAACTTTTCCCAGAAATTAATTGTATACACTTGGAACACATGAATTTGAAAGGAGCTCCCCAAAGTAATCTAAGCCAAGTCAATCAAACCATAAAAATGGTATCAAACACAAAAAAACATACATGCCAAATTCTGTATGCTTAATTTAGTGTTTTTTCACATTTTCCATATTTTGCACATGTGTAAATGTATTAAAGGAGAATTCCAGTCGAAAGGTAGCAAATGTACAAAGGTATTATAGCTTTTTTATAACTAGATTTGTTGCATTGCATAATATTACAATTTTTGGAGTTAAAGTGGATGTAAACCCTCCATATACCCAGTGAAATGAACAGCCTCAGATGATACACAGAGAAGAAACAAATCTCCCTACATAAGTTTTACATGTATATCTGCTGTCTTCAGATTGCTATATTCTTTAGAAAGTGCACATCATGTTAGAAATTTTCTCTTCCTGTTCAGCACTGGGAGTGTAGTCTTGGCATACACTGTGTCAGCTGACTGGAGGAAAGGCACACACACCCCTTCGCATAGGCAGAGAAAAGAAGGAATGTGCTGTGAATAGACCAGCTCTCGGCTAATCTATTTATAGCACTCACCACAACACAAATTTCAGGCTGGTTTTATCTCGGTTGACAGAGAATTTGTCAGAAGTTATCATACTGATAACAGAAGAACGGAGCAGCATAAAGGCATGGGAGAGATAAGAAAGCACTGCAGATATATGTGCATATGTCAAATTTCATGAATCAGGTTTACATCCACTTCAAAGTACATGCAAATTATTCAAAAATGCAAAAATGGTAGCTTAACCTTCAGAAGGGTTCAGTGAATTAATTCTCATGAGACATGGTTTGCTTTTCCATTATTTTCACTTGTTGATTCTACCTCTGCAGGAATGGCATTGTCACCCTGGACTACTGGTTGGCTGAGCTTTGACCCATGTGTGAGACCAGCTCACTGCATAGCTTCCAACTTTTTTACTGACCACTGCTATGGCATGAATACATGTAATGGAAATTAAAAAGTATAAATAAGGCAATTCCATCACACAATGAAATTTCAGTCCCCAAAAAAAAGCTTCCTGCAATAAAAAATGGACAAGTGCACATGACATGACACTTTGCAAGTATACTGGCGATATTTAAAAAGTTTTACTTTAGCCTGAGAATTTTATGTTTTCCATTATGAAGCAATAGCGCAAAATCACATTGATGTAACTATCATATCTCTGCCTGATTTTAGTGACACTGTGTGTAATTGCCAGTTTCCGTTGAAACTCATGATCCAAACAGGTTGGACATAAGACACTTTTGCTGTTGGCACATACTTGAAACATTACTTTGATGGCTAAAGTGAGTCTAATTATTGGAAACTGGAGCAAAGAAAATCATAAATCTATACTAATACATAACACAGAGATATAGCTGCCAATGTTATATATTTATTAGAGTTGGTGTTTGTTTGAGTTGTTTTGTCCTGAACGTTCAGGTCCCAAACTATTCAAGTATAGCATGCAAAGTATGGATATAAAGACTTGATTTTCATGCAGGCTTTTCTAAGATAGCACTGGCACCTTGAAAACTCCAGAAGTTAGTCTGAAATTGAATGAAACTGTAAAGTTATTAGCTTTACAGAAAAACAGAATGTAGTTCTGTGTCTTCTCATCCGTATACTCTCACAAAACATGTCAAGTCTGTGTTTCTAATGACAATCAAAATATATAGCTACATCTGACAGTAAGACCGTACACTTGCAACAGGGCATTTACTAATGATCAGCAACTTCATCTAAGATGACAGCAAGTGAACAGTCATTGATCCATACCTATCAGAGGTAAGAATCAATACATAGTAAATGGATTCTGGCTCTGCAACCAAGACAGTAAGTCTAATTATATTTTTTCCAAACCAGTGACACATAAGAGTAAAAAGCTTTTTCTCAGGAAATGGCTGACATTGCATAAAAGTCTGTTAAATTTACATTGAAACTTTGCTTCTTGGTCTCTATTCTGCCTGAAACCAAATATCCACATTCAAACTTTCAGTATTTCATGGTTAGAAATGTATTACATTATGAACAACACTAATTGCCAGTTCTTCCCCGTTTGACCAAAGTGAATAGCAATTACCACTTCCTGCTCTTGCTCCTTTTTTAGGCATAAGCGCAGGAATGGCTTAAGGCAAAATGCCTAACTAGGCAGGGTAGAAAGCTTTGCCTCCCCAGTCCTTTAACTGACAACAAGGTCACCTTGAACAAGGTTTAAGTAAGCCCAGAGAAGCTACCTCGTTTGCTGTGTCAGTACTGGCTGAGAGCCCTCAAACACCATCATACTATTGAAAAGATAATACTGAAATGCAGAAGAGGCATTCATATATCTAGTAGAGTGTGTCTTGATAAGAAAAGGGCGGGACACGATTATTGGAACCAAAAGCTTTGATGATGGTCTGCCCGAGTTATCTACAAATTGTGGAACGAGAAACTGGAGTGCCCTAACAAGGTTCACTCAGAATGACATACAGAGAACACATCTTCCTAAAAGAAGCAGTAGCTGAGAGACTCTCACAGTCCTAACCACATCTAGTCATGGGAGGGAATTTCCTGAGCCAGACATATCGATAGTTTAGATGAAAGGCAGAAATTACTTTAGACAAACAGAAGTCCTAGGCCTCAACATCCCTTTGTCCTTAAGCAAAACATGAAAGGGTCGCTTGTTCAGATACCCACCTCACAGAGGTAATGGCAACAAGAAATACCACCTTGTGGGTAAGGGAATAAAGAGGAATGTCTATGAACACCTTCAGGTATAGGGACAAACCTATACCAGCAGTGGAAGTCTGCCTGCCGATTGTCTACACATAGGATATACAATGTAGACAAGGCTGGAATGTGAAGTTTGTCCAGGACAGAATTCGACCTACCTCCCTTGCTGTAGTTAGACTTCTGGTTCCTTGCTGATGGCTGATGTATGCCACTACTACAGCATTGTTTGAATGAATTGGATGAATGCAGCAGGTTAGTCAAACACTGCAAAGACAGCCACATTGCAATAGGTAAATCAGGAGATGAGACTTTGATGACCACCTGGAGAGTGCCCAGGCCTCCCCCTAGCCTGGATGACTGGCTTCAAAGAATTGATCTTCTAAAAAACAGAGAGGAAGGACGTCCTCAGTATCTGAGCCAGATTTCTGAGCTGTCAAGTCAGAAACAACCTGGCCCTCTGCACAAAATGAATCCAAGTGATTGGACTGACTTATTTCACAACAACAGAATGTTGCACTGTAGAGATCTGGAGTAAAGCTAGGCAAATGGACTCTGTGGTGGTCATCAGAGTCTCAATTCCTGAGGATGAGCAAAGAGGACTATCGTCAGATTCAAGACTCTCAAGCATAAGCGAAGAGTCAGTCAATTTTTGGATTGCCCATTTCTTGAATTCCTGTGGAAGAAAGATCCAAGATTCCTGTGAAAGAAACTCTCTGGCCTATGTTGGGTCTAGTACTGGACCCAAATAATTCAATTGATGTGTTGATTCTAGCACTGATTTTAGAGGGTTCAGGACCCATCTTAAAATCCATCTGAAATATTGTAATGTTTGGACAAACAAAGCCATGTTGTCCACAGAGTCTGTACCAACCGCTACCTCAACAGGAGGTTGTTTAAGTATCCTACAATGAGGTTGCTACGAAAGTGCAGCAGGACTCACACTGACACCAGCACTGAGGTGAACTCCTGAGATGCAGATGAGAGGACAGAGGGAAGGGTCACATACTGGTACTATAGGGCCCACAGCAAAGCATAGGAAATTCTGGCGCATGCACAGTGAGCAGCCGGCTGTGAAACCTCAAGCAGTCACAACCGGCTGCTCATTCTTAGTATGCCAGTGCAGGAATAGAAGCCCGGTGAAGAAAACGGCTGGGTGAGGACAGGGCTGGATCCTGGGACAGGTGAGTGTCTATTTATTAAAAGTGAGCAGTTACAGTTTTTTTCTACTTTTAATTTTTCAAAAGATGGCTGAACAACCACTTTAAGGTGGTTTTTAAAGTGGTATTAAACCCAAAAGCAAACATTTAATCTCTATACTCTAATACAGCAGTTGTTATGGGCCAGATCACCAGGTGAGAATAGAGGGAAAAACGCCCCAAAATGGAAACTAATGCAGCCACCACATCTAATGATTGGTAAGCCGCAATATACAGTATTACATTTTTGGTTTTGGATTTCATAGAGCTTTAAGGGTGAAGTGGGCTTTAAAAGGCTCTCAGGGGTTATAGAAGTATTTTTCATCTGTAAGAGGCTTATTTCAACAAAATCTCAGCAAAGATGAAATTGTTACTTTTTGTCCTCATCTGAAAAAAAAAATAATATGTTATCACTGTCTTGTTGCCATTTAGTTTACCATGTCACCATTTCTGTGAGCCCTACAATGCAAGTTTATGCACTAAGCATCATGCAGACCATATGTTGCATACACACAGTGCACTGCAGTATAGAGGTATAGTATGAATGGGCCTGATAGACTTGAATGACAATTCTATATTTGCTACATTTTACCGGCAGTAGCGGACTGTGCTATACTGCATGGGAATGAAGTCGCACAAAAAAAATTCTTAGGAAAAATTGTGATGCAAAATATCTAATAGATTTAAGTTTAGAATGCTAGTACCAAACCTGTTGCCTGTACTTTTTATGCATTTCATAGTATTTTACTTCACTATAATAATTATACATTAAAATGCCATATCGATGTAAAAATGCATAGATGGAATTACCTTTGTCATTGCTGCATTCTTACAGTCATTCTTACAAAAAGTAGATTTGTATGCAACATTAACATTCCAAACTAATGCCTGGTACACACTAACAAGAGCTCAAGAGGAGCCGTTGTACTAACTATCCAGAGTTAGTACAGCAATCTCCCACACTGAGTTATTGTGTTCTGATACCCCCCCCCCCCCCATCAGAACACACCGGCCAGATGTTGGGTGCTAATTGGCAGACCTTTTTCAGTCATGCCCCTTCGATAGAAGCTGGCTGCTGTACACATGGGCCAAATGTCGGCCGGATGCCACCAGATATTTGGCTTGTGTGTACAGCTAGCTGCAGAGAAGGCCCCCTCTAGTACCTTTAGCCCGAGCACCTGTTGCCTAAATTCATTACACTACTTCCTTCTCTCCTCACCCAAATTCCAATACAAATTCCTTCACAAAGTTTATGTACAAGTTCTCAGATTGATCAAATAGGGTGCTCCGTACCAAATACTGCAATGGGAGAGGCTGGAGGGAATATGTTTTATTTAGGAGGTTAATGAAGCAGATTGGAAAAGTGAGCAACCTAAAGGTAACAAGTAACTGGGGCCTCAGACCACTTTGTCTCTTGGTAAAGTGGAACTATACCTAATTTTTGCAAAACTGAGAGCAGACAGCTTTCTAGTGGAGAGAAGACATGCTATGTCTCTTAATAACACAAACTTGCCTACCTGCTCAGTTTTCTACCGAATGTAAACTTAGCTGCACATGCGCAGTTCAGCGTGCATTCCTGGCACACATTGGCTGTCTGATTCCAGTGTGCCTGCACGAGATGACATCAGAGGCTAGAAAAGACAGCACTCAAGAGAAGATGAAAGCGACCAGCAGGGGATGTAAACGCAGTACTACTGGAAAGTGTTCCCTGCCATAATTCCCAATGATTAGAAAATAAAATGTTCTGAAATCAATCTTTTTTTTAAAAAAAACATTATTTTCGGGTATCCACCATTACACAGCTCAGATTAGTACATCCAGGTTTGTGACCTCACTTTTTTCTAATAAGCAATGAAGCTTGGTCCCCTCTCTGTCCCCAGCCTATGACTAGACAATGAAGAAGAAATAGCACACTGATATTTGCATCCTTTTGCTTACTCTGCCCTCATCTCCAATTAGTTTGTTCCTTGGTAGTAGAACCTGCCTGGTTCTTATTGCTGTTCCTACTGCTCCTATTTGAAGTTTTGTAGGATTGCAAAGTGCTAATTCCAAGACACAGTCATTATTTTTTTTAAATACATAAGTGTATTAACTTTTTTTTTATGACTGCAATGAGTTAAAAATTCAGTAACAAAGGTTATGGAGGAGACTAGAGATGCTGGAGAGCAGAAGCATGAATGTGATTTTTCAGAAGGCTATCCCCGTGTAAAATTGGAACCCAATTTACGTTGAGGCAAAAAAATCTTTGTCTGTCATATTTATGCTTTTTTTCTTGTAAACGAACTAGGTCATATTGGACAAGAAACACATATATACTTCCTAAACTCTTAATCAACATTTTTAGATAGTAGTACAGCTAAAGCATACCGTTTTATTTAGTCTCACGTGGTGTATTTTACATAGCAGTCAAGACCTATTGTGTCATGTGCAGAACCCATCTATCATTTAGCCTTAGAATTATGTCCTTCAAGGCAGGGATCCCCAACCCAGTCCTCAAGGCCCACCAACAGGTCATGTTTTCAGGATTTCCCTCAGTTGAATCAGCTGTGGTAATTACTAAGGCAGTGAAATCGATCAAATCACCTGTGCAAAATAATGGAAATCCTGAAAACATGACCTGTTGGTGGGCCTTGAGGACAGGGTTGGGGAACACTGCTTCAAGGTATTCCAGCAGACTTAAATGACATGCTAAATGACCACATACTGTAGCTGCAATACTTACTGGGTATAAAATAGTTAACATAAAATATTTTAAAAACGGATTACAATCATGTTATTAAAAAAAACATTTTACACATGGTTTGTATTTTGGAAATCTTTGCCTCATAATATATTGTAAAGTGCTTATATGGGGAAAGCTAATTTATTCAAGATTACTAGCTGCTTCTACCTTTCTTAATTTTCTTCTTCCTCCCTCTGTAACCAAGGTATCCAAGTATAACTACTGTACCCCAGCTAGCTTTTCCTTTTCCAATGTACTGTAAGGATGGATTTTCACAGGCTGCATATTATACATTAATTTCCAACTTTCCGTTGGCTTTGTCTTGGCCTCTTCATAGCACTCTATTATTTCCCTCCAACTCCTGCCGCTTTTCTCACTTTCCTCTCACAACTCATTTGTTATCTCCTCTCTTTTCACATTACTTAGTATGCAATGACAGATATGAGAGTAGAGACAGGTGCAAGTGTAAATTAAAGGCTGCGGGAAACAGCAGTGCTGTACTCGACTTACTCTGCTTTCTTTACTTCGTAAGAGGCTAAACTGAAGAATTTCATGGCTTCTTATCAGTGCTGTCACCAATCTGTTTACACACTGCACTATAGCATGCTGTGTAAAGCATTTCATAAAGAAGGTATCAATAAATGGCAATAATTACATTGTGATACAAATAACTATTCTATATGCAGTGCTTACACTGAAGAGCATATTGACCTGGGAATGATATGGCTATACTAAAGGTGACAAGTTTGATTTTTACGGCGGCCACAAAATAAATGGTTAACTGGCCATTATACAACAGCCTTACCACAAGCATCACTTCTTCGGGAGTGGATAATTTGGGGTTGATTTACTAAAACTGGAGAGGACAAAATCTGGTGCAGCTGTGCATGGTAACCAAGCAGCTCCTCAATTCAGCTTGTCCAATTAAGCTTTGACAAAAAAACAACTCAAAGCTGATTGTTTTCTTTGCAGAGCTGCACCAGAGTTTGCACTCTCCAGTTTTAGTTCAACTCCACTACCTATGCAGTTACATTAAAAGCATGGAGACCAAAAGGGTACAAACCTAGAAAGTAAATGGTTGAATTATTGGTGGAAATTGGCGCTGATCTATATTGTGAATTAAAGAAGGTATACTGATAAAGACTTATGATTCGAATAGATAAATGCTAGATATATACTAGTAGAAATTAAGAGATGTATCAGAGTAGGAGAACATGAAGCAGGTCGCAGTCAGAGGTTCTAATAGGTGCTATGGATGAAAAATAAATATCCAAAGATAACAGAATGAATTAAAAATGATAAAATGTAATCAGTACCCAGGTGATATATTAGTGAAAAAATTACATTCAAATTTAAAATTAAAATTAAAAATTAAAAATATAAAATAAAAATGATGTTTGATAAGTCATAACTACCCAAATATTCTGCTAGGTGCTTAAAAGTATAAGTGCGGGCTGTAAAAATATAGTTAAATTCCACAAAATGATATCAATAACAAATATAAATCCAATATAAATATATATTAAAATGAAAATAATAAAAAAGTGCTCAGTGCAAAATCCCTCGATATTTCACATTGCATCACAACCAAAATTCACATGTGATATGAAAGTGCAAAGTGCTTAAATCATAAAAGTCTCCGTGCGATTTCTGTTTACTCAGAGTCCTTAATATACTGCCCAAGACTGCCGTAGGAAATCCTCAGATGTCATTAGAATATGTATCAAACACAGCAATTCCACTTCAATAGTGATCCACTCATTGCTCCTGTGCTCCCCAATGCCCTGGACACTCACCGGACCCCAGTCTCCCTAGGGGGTGCAGGCAAAGAACGATCCTAGCTTGAAGTCAGGGTCCCCTCGGTCATAGGCATAAAAGGAATAGGGAACAATCTCGTGTAATATGTCCAAATCAATGGTTTATTTATAGTAAAATATTGCGCTCGCATTTAAAAAGATGCATCAAAGCTTTGTTAAAAAAATCCATCGCCGTGTTGTCTGCGTTCCATCCACGAACGAACGGTCTGCCGGTCTGTTATTGATATCATTTTGTGGAATTTAACTATATTTTTACAGCCCGCACTTATACTTTTAAGCACCTAGCAGCGTATTTGGGTAGTTATGACTTATCAATCATCATTTTCATTTTTTATTTTTAATTTTTAATTTTAATTTTAAATTTGAATGTAATTTTTTCACTAATATATCACCTGGGTACTGATTACATTTTATCATTTTTAATTCATTCAGTTATCTTTGGATATTTATTTTTCATCCATAGCACCTATTAGAACCTCTGACTGCAACCTGCTTCATGTTCTCCTACTCTGATACATCTCTTAATTTCTACTAGTATATATCTAGCATTTATCTATTCGAATCATAAGTCTTTATCATTATACCTTCTTTAATTCACAATATAGAGCAGCGCCAATTTCCACCAATAATTCAACCATTTAATTGGAAAACAGCACCTGTGTGAAGTTTTTCTGGTGGAGACAGCAGCTCTAAGAGTAATAGAGTCACCTGAACCATTAGCGCGGAACACTCTTACATTTAAACCTAGAAAGTAGCTTAATTTATGGACCGACCGTGGATTTTTGTGTAATATGCCCTAAGTGGCGATTTTGTATTTTTGATATTGTTCCCAATAAAGTTTATTTGAAAACTTGGTTGAACATTGGTCCATAAATGAAGCCACTTTCTAGGTTTGTACCCCTTTGGTCTCCCTGGTTATAGTGTAACTGAGTGGATTAGCTTAAAAGGACCCCAGCAAATACACTGTGTGCACAATTATTAGGCAAGTGAGTATTTTGACCAAATCATCATTTTTATGCATAAAGTCCAACTCCAAGCTGTATAAACTTGAATGTTTATTGGATTTAAAGCGGAATTCCACCCAAAAGTGGAACTTCCAATTTAAATACTCTTTGCCCCCTGACATGCCACAATTGGCATGTCATTTTTTTGGGGGGTACCTAGTTTAAACAGGTACCTTGCTCCCACTTCCTGGTCTGGCCGCCGGGCCGCCTAGAGGACTCCTCCTCTCCCCCCAGGTGGCCCCTCCCTCCCTGCAATCTTCTGGGCCATATCACAGGTCCCAGAAGATTGCCTGGCCATTGACAAAGCACAGCACGACTTGCGCATGCATAGTGCGCACCCGGCCGTGAAGCCGAAAGCTGTTACGGTCGGGTGCCCACAGTTGCAATGCCGGCGCCGTGGAGGGGAGGGGGAGAGGAGCGAAGCATCGGGTGGCCGCATCGCTTGACCATGGGACAGATGAGTGGCTGTTTAGTAAAAGTCAGCAGCTACACTTTTTGTAGCTGCTGATATTTTAGCATGTGTGTAAAATGGAAAAATAAATTGGTTCGTCATTGAAAGTAACTCTGGGAAAAATGAAGTACAACATATTATAGAGGGCAATGTGACAGTGAGGGAGTGCTTTACTAAAACTGGTGCACACAGAATCTGGTGCAGCTCTGCATAGTTATCAATCAGCTTCCAGGTTTTATTGTCAAAGCTTAACTGAACAAGCTGAAGTTAGAAGCTGATTGGTTACTATGCACAGCTGCACCAGATTATGTGTGTTCCAGTTTTAGTAAATCTCCCCCTGTGTTTCTAAAGCCCCCCAGCCCATTATGCTAACATTACCTGTTCAGCTTATGCCAGAGCTAAAACCTGGTGCTTCCACAAATGGGGGAACATTTAACCTTCTCCCATTGACAGTGCATTAGTCTAGCAGCCAATCGCTCAGCACTGTCACATGAAGTAGGGGGTGTTGCCACTGCTCCCCCTAGCCTCCAACACAGGAGACACATTAAATTCCATGCAGTGGGGGCAGAAGCTGGTGATGTGAGTATAACTTGGAAGGAGGCATTCCATTTAGAAACATGCAGTGTAGTAAAATACCACTATTCTACTGCTCAGGCCCCTCATCAGAGAAATTATTTTTGTCTGATTTTCATGTTTTTTAAAATATGCACACACCACTGTCATGGCTAGTGTTCCTGTGGATGGTTTACAATGTTCTAATCCCAGTCCCGAATATTCTCCAGTCTTTTTACCTATCCACCATTAGAAACCCTAATAGACTACACTGCAAAGTCTTGAATCACTTTTTTTGAGAATGTTCTACCATCATCACACCCATAACAATATCCAGCACCTCAAATTACCACAAAGCCCTGACAGTACTATCTATCATCTGAAGAATGACTCTCATACCATCACAAGCTATATGGAGGAAAAAGAAATGAATGGTGTTTAGTCATGTTTAGCAAACTTTATGACATTTTTGGACATTATGTTTTATAGTAGGGGTCAACCGATTATCGGTGAGACCGATATTCACTTTTTTTGAAGCATCAGTATCAGTCACAAACTTACCAATGTTACCAATATTGCTTCAAGGGGTTGTACCAGGGTGATGCGTGCAGCTGCAGACATCACCCCGGTACCGTTCTTTAGAGCAGACGGTCGGCTTTCTTGTATTGACAACCGATGCATCTCATCCCCCCCCCCGCTGCTCTGCCCAGGTCTCCCATCCCACCAGGAGGCCCGAGCTACCAACAGGCACATCCGCTGGCTGGCCGAAGACCCGAACAAAGCAGATCAGCTTTGTTCGGGTCTCGGATCATGTAACCTGGAATCAATGTCATGACTTCAATTCCAGATTACTGGCATCCTAAAGGCATAAAAAATACCCCCGATCCCTCCAAAAACAGTACCTGTACTGCCTATTACTGTCACAAAGGATTTCTACATTCCTTGTGACAGCAATAATAGTGATAAAAAAAATAAATAAAAGTTTAAATCTACAGAATATTGGCATTGTGAGAAGGAAAAGACAGGCTGGGTGGCCGGACTCCTTACAAACTCCTTTAATCATAACTATGATTAAACACCGTTGACTGGTGTGAAACACATCAGCCCTGCAAGGACCTGTGGTCCACCAGAGCCTGTTGTTGGTTTTTACCTAATAAAGGAGTTTGTAAGGAGTGCGGCCATCCAGCCTGTCTTTTCCTTCTCACAATGCTATTTAGCAAATAGAGCCAGTACCAGGATTCTCACAGAACAGCTGAAGTTCATGTACGGGTAATCATCCTGGAGTGGTGTCTTTCACTTTACAGAATATTGGCACCTATTGGCAGCCGAAAAATCAGTATCGCATCGGCCCTGAAAAGACTATATCGGCCGACCCATATTTTATATAATTCATGTTTGAAATTTATATTTAGATAACATTTTTACTTTACAAGTTTGTTTATTATGGGACATATTTATGGTGTTAACTTTCTAAGAAAGCCCAACATTGACAGTATGATTTTGGGCTAGCTCAGTGAGCTGACTGTTTAAAGGAGAAGTAGGGCCAAAGCTCTTTAGGCCCTACTTCTGCTGGAGTGTACTTAGTTCTGCACTCATGTGACCCATATTCAGCTGACAGTGGGCTAAAGCTAGCTGTCGGCTGACATCACTCAGCTGGTCCAGACTCTGGAAGGATCCAAACTTTAATGCCGGGATCCACCGTGATGCCTGACCAGCAGCTGGCTCAGTCTGTCAGTGCACTGCTGAGAGCCTGAGCCCGCCGCTCTAGCCCCCTTCACAGCCCATCACTTCAGTAAGTGCTAGTGGGGCAGAGCAGAGAGCTGGTGACTGACCATCACCACTGTCTGCTCAGTAAAGTCTGAGAACTTCACCAAGCATTCTATGATCGCTCAGTTCTCGACCTTAGAAGCGGCAGGGGACAGCTGCAGCATTGGAGTGATGCTGCATCCACCTAAGTGTGTATGCCAGTTTTTCTTTTTTTTCTTTTTCTTTTTTTAAACCCCAAACTTCTCTTTTACGGAATGCTAGTGGTTGACTTCTCAGATGTATTGTTATCATTGCAGATATCACACAGCATGGGCTTCTTGCATAAAGCTCTGCCTGCTTGTTGCAAGTAGTAAATATGAAATATCAATAGCCAATAATTCATAATTATACCTGAATAAAAAGACAAAATATAAAAATGTATTTTTGTAGCACTGAACATAAAGAAAATATTATGCAAAATATAGATTCCCTTTAAAGAAATATTACTGTGTGGTATGTAGTCATGTGTTTGTCTTAACAAGGAGAATTGAATACCATAAATACTGCTGACTGTCATATCTGTTACTATTAATCCTTCCTGTGCTTTGCCTGCTGAGTTAAAGGATGGAATAGAAAGTAATCTGTCTAAAGCTTAATCTAGTGCTTTAAAGGGTAATTCATCAAATTACACAGAAGCAGTCCAGGACTTTATCCAGAATCTATTTGAGGATTTGACAAAGGAGCACAGCAAGCAGGCAGCTTGAGTCAGTATGATGTGTGGATAGCTAAAGGGAATGTTTAGTGTATTTCCATATATATTCCTTATTTATGTCTTATGTTTAGTAGTACAAATGAGTCAGGTAATTATGAAAAACTGCCTAGAAATATGCAATATTTACCTTTTTCAGTCAGTAGGTGGAGACTGAGAGTCTAATATCGGCTGCAGATTTTTTTCATCTACTGCAGTACAGTTACTTAGAAACCCAGCTGAATGAGTAAGATGATTGACTCAGAGGAGAGACATCCCCACTCCTCTCTTGCAGTGGTGTCATCCAGAGCTTTAATCTGTACTAACAGTCAGCAAGTACAAATGATCTGCTGGACTCCTGGACAACCAAGAATGCACTGCAGACATAGAAGCATGGAAGCACCTTGTAATATTATTTTTTTGAAAATATGGATTGAATACAAATAAAGTGATCAAAACTACTACAATTGTGTGTTATATGTATATATTACACAACACACAACACTACTGCAACCAATCAGATTTATTCATGCTGCCCATTCTAAGGCCAGCTATTGAGATGTGGGTACCAGTTGGTAACTGTTAGGATGGCTGATGCTGCTTGACACCCCCATTTGACATATTAAACTAGTAAACATTATCAGCCTTTCCAAGAGGCGTGATCATTATTTCCCCCACGATCTCTGGGACTACCCCAGGCATGAGATTGTTATCACTCGGTCCAGCTAAAAGCATCAGCTCATGTACACAGAAAGTAAACTGATTTGTTGATATGGGGTACTCCAAAGCATAATTTTGCACACCTTTCAAGACATAATCCCATATAACTTTTATGTTTGCTTATCTGAGAGTGTTGTTGTTATGCAAACTACTGTAATAACAGCAGCTTTATATTTTAAGCCTATTTCCAGCACTTTAAAATCCATGAACACTTCCTACACTTCCTTTCAGATTTCTTAATAAGCAACCATAAATTATCCATGAAGTATTTTGGCTGTAAACTCCCTTGAGGAAGAAATTGATCCAGAAAAGGGAAGCTTTTCAATCAGGCTAACAGTTCCAAATATAACCATTTAAGCACAATTGTTAAAAATTGCATTTCGAAAACAGTTCTGTTTTCAGTTGGAAGGTCTGTTGAATGTATGATGGTGATTTCATGCAGCAGTAGTTTTTTTCTTGAAAGGAAACCTGTCATGAGAGAAAAATATAGGTTGCCTTTGTTGCTCAGTCTTTTTGAGAACACTAGTTCCCTGGATTTCATGATGTTTTGGCTTTAATTCTTACGGCATGTAGTCACTGACTCAGAAAAAAAGTACAGAGGTAAAGAATTCCACCTTTTATCTGACTTTTATTTGCTGCATGTGTGATCTAGACCAGTGACGTAGAAGTGCTAAAGACAGATACAGCCCACCCCACTTGCATTTTTAAGGAGGACAGCAATAGCCCATATCTTTCCATCATGACCGGCCCAAGGGCCTGTCCACATTCACTAATTCTAGAGATGCTGTACATACATTCAAGGACTTTGTAGAGCTCCTCAAGAGCACTATAAACACATCTTGCTTGATCTTCCAGTTGAGAGTTTAGACTAATACAGCAAAGTTCAAGGGACTATGTAATGTATATTATTTTGTGTTCCTAAAATGGGATTAAATATTGCTTAACCCTGCAGTACTGAGGCTCTAGGACTTACAAGCAGTCATGACACATACTAGTAAATAATGATGTGGGCAACAACATCCAAGTTTGCTAAACTTAGGCGAGAAGTGTTTATAAATTTGCACACAAAGATTATAACCAACAGTGTGAATTAGGCCTTATTCTAAGGAGATTGCACAATCTGGATAATCCAAAATTGTCTGAGTTCAGGCAGATGGGCATAGTGTGACATGATGATGTCATGACAGCAAATAAACACCTTAAATCTGTTTAGCTAGGAAAGTGTGCTCAGTGCTGGTGCAACAGAAAGGCAATGTGTTCAAACCCTACCTAAGCTATATGTGTAATGTATGTCTTAGGACTATAAAGGAGGTTCCCTGTTTGGAATTAAGGGATCTGATGCGTGTATTGTAGACAGCTGTGTTGTAACAAAGGATGGCACAGATGAACACATTGAGGAAATTTACTAAAACTGGTGCACACAGAATCTGGTGCAGCTGTGCATTGTAACCAATCAGCTTGTAGGATTTAGCCCTCATTCACATCGGGCCGATTAGACATTTTGATTATGGTTCTGTGTGCACCAATTTTAGTAACCCCCCTCCCAATTTTGCTAACTCTCCTGCAATGATGTTGCAAATTAGACTCTTGAATGATGAGGACCATATTATAAAGTTTTTTTTGCCTAGGGTGCCAGTAAAAAGCACATTTACAACCTTATCCCTTGCTGTTGCAGGCTTCTCCTTGCATGAGACCAGTCCCCCAAAACCTCTTATCGTCAGGATTGTCCCTGCAGTGGCAACTGTGACTTCATCACATGTAATGCAGGACCATCAGTCCTGCATTCTAAGTGAGGGTTCAGAGGGCCTGTCCACAAGTCAGAGCTTTAGAGAGAAAAAATTGTTTTTCCATTTTAAAGAGACACTGAAATGTTGATTATGGTACAATGCATTGCAAAGTTATTAATAAATTAAATAAACATTTTTTAAAAAAAATGTGAACTTTTTTTTAATGTGACTCTAAAAAAATAAATAAAGGTGAACTCAAGCTCTCTGTCACTCTGAATTAGTTCATTTGGATCAAGTTTGTGTAAATTAATTATTTCCTTCACTAACAGATGCCCCAACTTTAAGCGCTGTATGCAGCATCAGCTACATATAGTACATAGCATTGTCTTCCGACAGAGGGATTGGGACTTCCCATCCCACTCTAGGAACAAAATCAAGCCAGGCTGAACGCCTCCCAACCGATCACAGGAAACGTTGTATTCATTAAATGAACACAAGGCTTCGTTTGATAGGCTGAGGAGAGGTGGGCAGAAACATTTCCTACAATTTGGTTGGTTGTCCCTAGTAAATTGACAGATTATTTTTTCATTTGCTTCTCTTTACACATTCCATATTAATTATACCATTCTTTCATTGAGAGAAGCTCTAATAAACTTCAAAATAGTGTGGGCTCGGGGTGCAGAGTACTTGTCCAGAGCACACCCAGGTGTGTTGCAACAGCAAATTAATATTCACTGTTGCAACACTGATCCTCCTCCCCGCCAATTGGGAAGCCGGTCTGATACCCGTCACCCGACTGGCTGAAAGGACAGGCAATCCTATTGGATGCCTAGGAGGGGGGCTGCAAGCCGCCATGGAGAGGACTCAGAGCTTGCACCGCGCCATGATGGGGTAAGTGCCGGACCTACCGGCAAACAGTGGGAGGGTGGGTGACACCCGGGGGAGAAGAATTGCCGCGGATGTTGCTCGGGGAGGGGAGTGGGTGGGTGGCTGTTTGCTGCCCCCCCCCCCAAAAAACCCACCAGCCGCCACTGATGGGGGCTACTATTGAACTCCATCTAAAAATGGCAATTGCCTGGCTGTTTTGATAACCCACAGGCATTAACACTTTGGGGTTGATTTACTCAACCTGGAGAGTGTAAAATCTGGTGCAGCTGTGCATGGTAGCCAATCAGCTTTTAACTTCAGCTTGTTCAGGTAAGCTTTCACAAATAACACCTGGAAGCTATGCAGAGTTGCACCAGATTTTGCACTCTCCAGTTTTAGTAAATCAACCCTTCTTAGTCACTTACCTGGTACAAATGTGCAAATCAGGAAAGTGTAAGTAAAGTCAGATGATGTAAATATCTGTAAATATGTTCCAGATCAATGATTAAAACTATCGAAGCAAGAGGATCAGCATGACTGCCAGGCAGCTTTAAGAATGTAAATTCAACAATGGCAGCCCTAGGAAATATTTAAATGTATATATATGTGAATAGTAAATAGAGTATTTCCTTTCAAAGCACTGTTATTGTTACACTGTCTGCCAGAAGCGCTTTTAAACATGACTGCGACATGAAGCATAAAACGCAAAGATTCTTATGAACTGCTTGTCTCATCAGGCTTCCTGTTAGCAGAGCCTCCTTATTTCACTGTCTTCTAATTCCCCTGTTTACATTGGTCAGGTGACTTTGTGCTGAGCTGTTTCCATTGTACAGGAAGAACACAGGATAGAAATCTAATTGGGAGCAGGGGAGGGATGTTGCTGGCAATTATATCTGACTGCTAGAAAACAATATAAATGAAGGATGAGGCTAGTATAGGCTGCTGATGCAAGCAAATATGAATGTAGGAAGTTAACCCTCAGCAGTCTGATGAAAATATAATATGGCAGTGGAAGATCGGGACTCCAAACAACTGTTCTTAATAGATATATGCAGGCTAGCGTCTGCATTTATATAATGACCAAAGACCCTGGTTCAGGCCTGAATTTAGGAAGAAGATAGTCATTCTCTGGGAACATTCAGTTTCCAGCAGTTCATCATGCGGTGCCTGCAAAGGCTGCATATTGTGACATATGCTTGTTTCCTGATAGGGTTTGGACTATCTCATGTCTATGGGTACCATATATCTAAAAAGGTTCTGAACTAGGAAAGCTGTACCCCAAAATATAAAAAAAACAGATGGCAAAGGGCTAATAACCAATGTTGCCTGTAGGCTCCATGCAGCTGTTCTTTTCCTCATTACTGGCTTACTGTGCCTGTATCTCTGTGTGGAGACAGTTATCTTGGTAGAGGTGGTACTGTGATCTGATGAATGATAACATAATACTTATGCAGTATAGAAAAGGTAGAGAAAGTACAGCTCTACAAAATAAATAAAAGAGAACAGGCATGTCCTTACATTGCAGCTATCTCTCCAGCAAGGAGAACAGGAAGCAGAACGATAGTGACATTACCAAATTTCACTTTAAATCTTGTGAAATTAGAAGTCACAGGCACAATGCCTTAGATGATCACACACTGCAGATATTCAGCTATGAGACCAATGGCACAGGAGTACCTAGACAAAAGAAGGGTACCACTTTTTTTTCCCCAGACAAAAGGAAATTATTTTAGGATACTGCTTAGGCACAATCAACATTTCTATGCACTCACTATAAGAAAGCAAATCTTGACTTTTTGAGTTAAGGTTCACTCTACGAAGCACGGGGAGAATTCTTAGTTAAGTATACTGTAGGAAACAACATCTAGTCACTATTACATAGCCATAAAATTCTGAATCCTAATTATGTAACAAATTGGACATTTCTGCAGTGAGGAAGACGGAGCCTGTTTTTTCTTCATCTTACCTGCCAGCACTAGATTAGACGCTGCTGGATATCTTTGGACATCGATGGAACCTGGAAAGTTAAATATTCGTTTTAAAAAATGAACTTTTTCACTTGTTTGGAAGGAAGGAAGGTGGAACATTATCACCTCCTTGCCAACACCCCCTTCTGAGTCTCAAAGGGATATTGGGGTTTGCCGAAGAGCATGGTGACCATCTGCATTGGGATATGGTGCTTTGGTGGTGCTATTGTAATGCCAGCCTGTATGCCTCATGTGCCCGACTGTTTTTTCTGGGGGGCGGAGGGTGGGTGGAGGCTATGCTGTTTTTTTTTTTGTTAATTTTTTTATTTTTTAAAGTAAAGGACATGGAAGAACCATGGAAGTGCTGAATCTGTATTAAAACACATAGACAGCACTCTCCATAAGCTAAAAATCCACAGTACCATAGCAAAGAAATACATCCCAATATACATTCCTCACTCCAAAACTGGGAACAGTTTGAATATTATGCAGGATGACAAACAAGTGAATGTCTAGCACATTTCAGAATGAATATACACAATACTCTCACTGAGTAATAAATAGTACAGTAAAGCGTTTTCCAACTGAAGTAATGATGTTGGATAAATCTTGTTTAATTACATTTTCATATTGACAAATCATGTTTGATACGGTTTTCTACTGCCAAATCTTGTTTGAAAATGGATGAAAACCAATGTAATAAATAGAGTTAATGCAGAAAATCAAATCTTAGTTGAAAAATGTGCGAATGTCAGGTGAATTTGGGCAAATATCTAGCGCAATAAGTGATAACTATGCTCCTTAGGCTTGGTTCACACTAGCCCAACTTGCAGTGCCCCTTTGGAATCCAACTTTGATAGGACTTTGATGTGACTTTCTACACTCTTTGGTAATGAAGTCATATCAAAGTTGGACCAAAGAAGTGTAGGAACATTTTCTAAAGTCAGACAGACTTGTGTAATATCAGCCCTCACAGGGAAAGATTGAATTGCACATGTCATCCGACCTGGGGTCTCATAAGTTGGATCCTCTGTCGCATCAGTGTGAACCGAGCCTAAAGGTTAAAGAGAAACTTCACATATGCCCCTAAAAAGTCATCTCAAATTATCACTTAACTTTGATTCCCTTTTATACAGGAAAAACCTACAAGCACTGCAAATCCTGCATTGTCCTCTTCTAAACCTGCTGCTACATTTCATGCAGGCATTTTCATTGCATCACCATCAGAAGCATCAGTCTTTCCTCATGGCCCCCTGATAATGTGGTAGCAGGTCCTCCCTGCAGCCTCTCAGATATATAAGGGCTTGTTTACACTTGACTCATTTTCTAACGCTTAACAAACACTCCTATAGCGTTAGACTCAAGTTAATGAGCTTTAGTATGGGTGTTAGACTGGAATTTTACAAGCGTTAATGATGACTTAAAAATGCTCGGCAAAACGCCCTATGGGCAGTTTTGAAGCATTTGATGAACACTTACCTGAGGTCCCTCTCTGTCCAGCAATGTCCACGAGTGTCTTAGCCATCTGAGATTCTCCCTCCCGATTGGCTGAGACACAGCAGCAGCGCCATTGCCTGCCGCTGCTGTCAATCAAAGTCAGCTAGCCAATCAGGAGAGGGAGCGGGTTCGGGTCAGGGCTCCGTGTCTGAATGGACACAGGAAGCTGTGACTCAGCTTAGGTGCGCCCATAGCAAGCTGCTTGCTGTGGGGGCACTGAACAGGAGGGAGGGGCCAGGAGCATCAAACAGGGACCCGAGAAAAGGAGGATCCAGGCTGCTCTGTGCAAATCCACTGCACAGGGCAGGTAAGTATAACATCTTTGTTATTTTTATAGCAAAAAAAACTCTTTAAAATCACTTTAAGGCTTGTTGAATGGGAGGCGTTGAAAGGCTTCAAACGCCTACTCACTCGACATGAGGCTTCAATTTTGAAAGTGATGCTAACGCTTCATGTTTTTGATAGCGTGAACAACATTGCATGCTGTCCATTGTATCATTTGCATAGGCGTTTGAGGGGTGTTTTTAAAGCCTCTCAAATGCCTGCTTTTAATGCCAGTGTGACCTTAGCCTAACGTTGGTGTCCCAGAAGGCTCCAGAAAGAGGCTTTATATCATTTATACCTAGGTGAGTTTGATAGCAGGGAGCAGGTCAACCATAAGGCCTCATACACATGGGCGTATTAAAAAAAATAAGCAAAACGTCGGGCCCGTCGTCAGGGAAAAATCAGCATCAAAAACGCAATGTTGTCGGCGTTTTGCATCGGCGTTAATGAGCGTTAGTGAGCGTCGCCGTCAATAGGCGTTTTGTTTGAAAAAACATTCTTCTGCTATTTTTTATCCTAAAAACGCCGGGTTAATGTCGGTACGGCGTTAGTGAGCGTTAATGAGCATTTTGCCGGATCAGCGTCAAAAACGGCAAAATGTTACAGCCTCGGAACACGCTGGCCGTGGGTTCTACTTTCAGCTCACTAACACTGATGCCATCTACAGCTCAAAAACATAAGCGTTTTTATGGGGCCATTGAATAACCTGGAGAGCTGCAGAAAATGCTAAAAATCGTGGCGTCCAAAAATGTCCGTGTGTATGAGGCCTTAGAAGAAAAGGTAAATAACCTGGATTTAAAAATAATTTTGACCGTGGTGGGGGGAGGGTTAGACTGCCGCTAAGTTTTATTTTGGTGTTAAAGTCTGCTTTAAGGTTAGTTCTGGGGGGACAGAGAGCCCGGGGACAAAAGATTGTTTGCATAGCAACTCCCACTGCCCAAAGGTAAGAAATAAATCCCTTATTTTGTTGCATTTGTGATGGAAGTGAGACTACTGAGCTTCACACTAGTTTTTATATGGAAATAAAGTCTTATAAGGGATTGAAAGTTTAGGCGCATATAAAAAGTAGGATCATGCTGAAGACTTATCTAAATTCAAGACAGCAAAATTGGAAAATAAAACTATGAGCAACAAGATCAAAAACTCACTGACAGCAGAATTGACAAGTGGGATAAACCGCAGAGGAAATAAAGATATGAAATGCCAACAACAGCTAAAAAAACTAATATAAAATGAAAATGTGTTTTAATTTTTTTTTTTTAAGTATTAGAAAAAAACATCTGCTTTGTAAGTTACCATGGAAAATCATCACTGGGCCAATTCTTAGCAAAGAACTCTTAGATATTTTCTTTTCAAGATTATTTATGACGGAGCAGAATTCCCTGGACGTTCGGTGATTGAAACAGCACGACCGGTCCCTGCACCTGGATTCTGAAGGTACAAAGACATCCTGCAGACAAGCTGTGAGACTCAACTTCTGAAAGGGCATTTGCAGCATAACTAGCAAGAGCCGACTCAGTGCTGCGATGTGCACTGTTTCCTCTAAAGTAATAATAAAAGAATCTGTGCTGCAATACAGCAATGATCGCCCTCTGCAGGGATTTGTACCAGTGTTATGGACCCCTGAAGAAACTGACTCTTCTTATAGTCAAGTGCACTTAAAATTCAGTACAAATATATTAATATACACACATATGACCAGCAAAATCTTCATTCTAATTCAAAACACATTCTTAAAAGGAGCCATATATTTTTCTCTCTTCAGAATAGTAAAAGGGAACACTAAAATGTATAATATCAGCTGTTTCCCAGTAAATAAATAGAATATACGTTAGATAATTACTTTTCTTAGGGTAAAGTCACACAAGCGATTTCACATACTGCGATTATTTTAATTGGAATTCTCATTGCATATCTTCTATTCTTGATAAAGCTGCTTACTATGTGGGTTACCTGTTTCATCACACAAGAGTTTTTTCTTACACTATATTTGTATAATTAAAACTGTCCTAAACTGCAAAGACATGCTGGTAGGTTAATTGGCTCCTGTCTAAATTGGCCCTAGTATGTGTATGAATGTGAGTTAGGGACCTTAGATTGTAAGCTCCTTGAGGACAGGGACTGATGTGAATGGACTATACACTGTGTGCAGAATTATTAGGCAAATGAGTATTCTGACCACATCATCTTCTTTATGCATGTTGTCTTACTCCAAGCTGTATAGGCTCGAAAGCCTACTACCAATTAAGCATATTAGGTGATGTGCATCTCAGTAATGAGAAGGGGAATTAACCATCATCCGAAAGCTCGGATATGTCGAACCTCATTCTGTTGTACGTATTTCTTCTACTACACCAGTCTTATGAGTAAACGGATTATTAAGACGTGTGTCACATATCAGGTAAGTGTAGTCAGGGACAGGAGTTCCTCGAATGTTAGATTCCAGGGATTGAGTGTAAGTATGTGTATGATCCCGGTTAAATCTGTCCTCGGTTAATTGGATGGTCGTACAGAAACGTCAAATCCTGTCAAAATTAATATGTTTATATCACATTCTTTTTTGAGAACACACTACTTTGTCCATTGGGTGTATCATTCGTCGAAATAGTTCTTATCTT
>BLSH010152934.1:1305481-1320609 GCA_018402905.1 Glandirana rugosa
CCCCCCCCCCCCCCCCCCCAAACATTTACCTGGCTCCTCTCACCAATTTAGCACTGTCCATGGCTACAGCACTGCTTTTCCATAGGCTCCTGCTGATGTCAAACTCCTGTCAGGAAGGAGTTGGGGGCGTGGCTTATGGGCACTGTGTGTGTCTACAGACGCACACAGCCTGGCTCAGCAGTGCTCCTACATAGGTGCCCCCTCAGCCCACTGCTTGCTGAGGGAGCCCCTGCAAGAAAGAAGAAAAGACAGCACCAGCGCAGGACTCCAGAAGAGGAGATAAAGGACCGCACTGAGCAATATCATTGCACAAAGCAGGAAAGCATAACATCGTTTTTATTTTAAACAAAAAAAAAATAGTTTATTATCAGTTTCAATTAATGTATTAATGGAGAAAATTGCTTGTTTCTAATATTTACAGCAATAATGGTTCCTGCTGAAACTGCTGGTTCCTCCTGCTAACCGCTGCAGTGTTACTGAGCCATGCAGTAAAGTGGGGTTCGGTGAGAGAATCCGATGATCACAGCAAAGGGAGCAGTATATGTGTTGGTTTCTCAACAGACTTTAGATATCAAGTTCTCTTAGACCCCTTTTCACAATGAGGCAGTTTTGAGGCATTTTAGCGTTAGGAATAGTGCCTGTAAAGCACCTGAAAACTGCCTCTCAATCGTCCCCAGTGTAAAAGCCCGGGTGCTTTCACACTGGGGCGGTGCGCTTGCAGGATGGGAAAAAAAGTCCTGCAAGCGGCCTCTTTGGGGCAGTTTAGGAGCAGTGTATACACCGCTCTTAAACCGCCCTGGCCATTGGAATGAATGGGTAGCTCTTCTGAAGCGCCTGAAAAGCGCTTTGGAAGCGCTGTAGCACGGGCACTTTTAACCCCTTCTTATGGGTTAAAAGCACCCCGATAGCGGCTGAAAAGCGACGCTAAAATGACGGTAAAGTGCTGCTAAAACTAGCGACGCTTTTCCGCTAACACTCGGGCGGCCCCGGTGTGAAAGGGGCCTTAAGCAGGCCATAGATGGAGCATTTTACTTTCCTGCAACCCTTTATTTCCTGCAGCCAAGAGTTGCAGGAAAGCAAACTGCTCAATTCCGCCATCAACACTGACTGTGTTGATGGGGGAGCCATCTCAGCTTAGAAAACACACAGTGACTATTGCTAGAGGCTATAGCCATGGGCAATAATTGCATGAAAAAACTGGCATGCTGCTTGTACCTAAGTTGATCAACTTGGGTACAATCAGCCTGCTAGTACATGGCTCAATTTTCCCTGCTGAACACTGCATCAAAATTAACACTGTACTACCACATAACAATATGTAGGGGACATCTACTTAGCTGCTAAAGAAAAAAATAAGAAAAATGCTTTTATTATTATTTTTTTGAAATTTAATGCTGGTAATATATTCAAAGTATTCATACCCCTGGAAATTTTCTACATTTTGTCATGTTACAACCAAAAACGTAAATGTATTTTATTGGGATTTTATGTGATAGACCAACACAAAGTGGCACATAATTGTGAAATGTGAGGAAAATTATGAATATTTTTCAAAATGTTTGACAAATAAATATCTGAAAAGTGTGGCGTGCATTTGTATTCAGCCCCCTTTACTCTGATACCCCTAACTAAAATCTAGTGGAACCAATTGCCTTCAGAAGTCACCTAATTAGTTAGTAGAGTCCACCTGTGTGTAATTTATTGTAAGTATAAATACAGCTGTTCTCTGAAGCCCTCAGAGGTTTGTTTGAGGACGTTAGTGAACAAACAGCATCATGAAGACCAAGGAAAACACCAGACAGGTCATGGATAAAGTTGTGGAGAAGTTTAAAGCAGGCTTGGGTTATAAAAAATATACCAAGCTTTGAACATCTCACGGAGCTCTGTTCAATCCATCATCCGAAAATGAAAAGAGTATGGCATAACTGCAAACCTACCAAGACATGGCCGTCCACCTAAACTGACAGGCCGGGCAAGGACAGTAATAATCAGAGAAGCAGCCAAGAGGCCCATGGTAACTCTGGAGGGGCTGCAGAGATCCACAGCTCAAGTGGGAGAATCTGTCCACAGGACAACTATTAGTCGTGCACTCCACAAATCTGACCTTTATGGAAGAGTGGCAAAAGGAAAGCCATTGTTGAAAGAAAGCCATAAGAAGTCCCATTTGCAACTTGCAAGAAGCCATGCGGGGGACACAGCAAACATGTGGAAGAAGGTGCTCTGGTTAGATGAGACCAAAATTGAGCTTTTTGGCCTAAAAGCAAAACGCTATGTGTGGTGGAAAACTAACACTGCACATCACCTTGAACACATCATCCCCAACGTGAAACATGGTGTTGGCAGCATCATATTGTAGCAATGCTTTTCTTCAGAAGGGACAGGAAAGCTGGTCAGAGTTGATGGGAAGTTGGATGGAGCCAAATACACAGCAATCTTAGAAGAAAACCTGTTAGAGTCTGCAAAAGGCTTGAGACTGGGGCGGAGGTTCACCTTCCAGCAGGACAACAATCCTAAACATACAGCCAGAGATACAATGGAATGGTTTAGATCAAAACATATTCATGTGTTAGAATGGCCCAGTCAAAGTCCAGACCTAAATACAATTGAGAATCTGTGGCAAGACTTGAAAATTGCTGTTCACAGACGCTCTCCATCCAATCTGACAGAGCTTCAGCTATTTTGCAAAGAAGAATGGGCAAAATTCACTCTTTGGCTGTGCAAAGCTGGTAGAGACATCCCCAAAAAGAATTGCAGCTGTAATTAAAGCGAAAGGTCATTCTACAAAGTATTGAATACAAATGTACGCTACACTTTTCACATATTTATTTGTATGAAAAATTGAAAACCATTTATCATTTTCCTTTAAAGCGAAGTTCCACCCTTTCCTTATGCTTATTAAAAGTCAGCAGCTACAAAAAGTGTAGCTGCTGACTTTTAATAACAGGCATTCACCTGTCTCCCGGTCCAGCGATGGAGCCGCACGGAGCCTTGCTCCTCTCCCCCTCCCCTATACGGCGCCAATATTGCTACTGTGGGCACCCGGCCGCGGCTTCAAGGCAGGGCGCACACTGCGAATGAGCGAGCAGCGCTGCGCTTTGTGATTGGTCCTGAAGTCTTCTAATTGGTCCTGTGTCCCAGAAGACTTCGGGAAGGAGGCCTAAGGTGACCGGGGAGGAAGTACCCGAAAAAAACGGGTATCCCCACCCCCCTCCTCCCCAAAAGCTCAGTTTCAGCATCCGGAGCTGGGGAGGAGGACTTAAAGCAGAAGTTCCACTTTGTGTTGGTCTATCACATAAAATCCCAATAAAATGCATTTATGTTTTTGGTTGTAACATGAGAAAATGTTGAAAATTTCAAGGGGTACCAATACTTTTTCAAGGCACTGTATGTGCAATGGCATTACAGTCAATAGAGTTGACAGTTTTTTTTTTATATACTTTCAAGTTGTACTTCTGCTTGTCAAAAGAAATATCTTTGTTTATGAAACTTGGTTTTATTTATAAAGAGGTTATATATCGCAACAGCTATGTGCCGGTTTATACAGGGCCGGCTTCAAAGTTGACCGATTCTCGTCCAACTTTGAAGCCGCCCCGGGGCGTACATTGCGACTTCAGCGCGGCTTGCAAAACAACTTCTGTAATAGAAGTCAATGCAAGTCACTCCGAAGTTGCCCAAAAGTAGTACAAGAACCTTTTTCTAAGTCGGAGCGACTTGAGTCGCTCCTATTACAGTGGTTCCATTGTACTGCATAGAGTGTGAACTGTCAGGCGACTAGGTCACCTGACAAGTCGCCCCTGTGTGAACTGGCACTAAATCTGTGTCTGTAGTGCATGTTCAAGCCTTAATACCATAAAAAATAACATCTTATTTGATTTTTACTCTAGTAAATCTATATATTTATATTTATATATTTATATGAGTTTGGCAATTCTAAAGAAATGCTTAAATAATGCATTCAAATTTAACTAAACCCATTAGATTTAGACTAGAATGTACCAGAGAATTTAGTCCAATAAAATACGACTAAAACTAAAACAATTCAGATGACTAAAATATGACTAAAACTAAAATGGCATTTTAGTCAAAAGACTAAAATACAGTGGAACCTTGGATTACGAGCATGGTCCGTTCCAGGAGAATGATTGTAATCCAAAGCACTCATATATCAAAGCAAGTTTCCCCATAGGAAACAATGAGAACTCAGTTAATTTGTTCCACAGTCACTGATTGTCTATGCAGTACTGTATATGGCCACAGTTCCAGGGGTGCCTGGTGCATGCAATACACTTTTGTTATTTCCGAGGAATTCCGAGAATTTCGACAATTTCCAGCCGCCTCCGAGGCTCACCAGCACCCCCGCAAACCTGGCCACATGCAGTATTGCATGCAAACAGGATCAATTTTACTCGTTATGCGAGACACCACTTGCAAACCGAGTCAGAATTTAGGAAAAAAAACTGCTTGTATTGTGAAACGCTCGTTAACTGCGTTACTCGCAATCTGAGGTTCCACTGTACGACTAAAACTAAAATGGCATTTTAGTCAAAAGAGTATATCTAAAACTAAATGTAAATTTGATGTCAAAATTAACACTGGTGTGCACCCAATGCCTTTGTATTACCATACAAAAGTAGCGTTGGCATCATCATGCTGCACATAACTTGTGCAGAGAGCAGAGCTGTGGGAGGGACTCAGTAGGCCCACCCACTACAATCTGCCTGCAGAAAACTGCAGGAGAGGGCGGGGACAAGACCAGTCACCCTACACAAGGAGAGAGAGCAGCAGTGATTGGTCTTTATTACAGAAAGCACCCGCACAGAGGCAAAGTTTCATGTTCACTTACTGTACAGATCTGGAAGAAATACACAAAACACGCCAAAATTGCACATGGCTTTAAGACGGTAAATATTTTATAAAACAAGCTCTACTGTATGTACCAACAAAGAAGAAGTTCTTCTGTTAGCAAAATAATCAGCAACTCAAAGTGTGTAATAACCGGACTTCACAGTGTGAATCGCTGTTTGGATTCAAAAGAACATATGTTCAGCTATACCACAATGTACCTTGTATTTTCTCCAGCCGGATCTTCAAAGAGCTATCAGTCTTTTTCTATCCTTTCATTCAGGTACTATATAATAACATATTTATGATTTTGGGACTTGCAAAGAATCTCAGTAGAAATCTAAGCATACACGTGTAAGATAAAGACCACCTCCTTATACTCTACAACACTGAGAAACATGGCTACTGTTTAGAAATCTGTTCTGTAATCCGGCAAATTGTTTGTCTTATCCTTTACAATGTGTATACTCATTTCTATGGTGTAATAAAACCAACTAATCATTCTAGACAAATAATCAGTAATTATGTTTATGATGATGAAAATGATGATTATGTATTATTGAAGGATTACACTTTTTAAATGTGTTAATCAATAGAAATTAATGATGCTTTTTATCAGGAAGGAACCAAATGCATCGCAGGTCCTAATCAAAGCTCCCGACTCTCCTTCATTTGGAGGGACTACCCCTCCTTTGGAACTGAATCCTACAGTTTTCCCTCTATTGCACTGACGTACAGACTGATATAGAAAAGAATATAATATTTGCCTACCCAAATTATTATACTGCCCTTCATCCAACCTCTGATATTTTTGTACTTTGCATGTGGCATGGGGTGAGTCCCTTGCCCACATACTTTGAGCTTTAAGGTGTTCCTCTTTCTCACGTTAGAAAGTTGAAAAACACAAATTAATACAGCTTTGTAATCATTACTACATCCTTAAAGTGTTCCTAAACCCACAACAGTAAAATATGTCTGTATATGCAGAATAGTATGCTTGTTATACTCACTGTGGATCCTAAGGGGGTAACCCTCTGCATTGTGTATAAGATCTGTTTGATCCTCCCCTTCGTCCACTGTCCTCAATACATCTCCTGATAGAACAGAGCTTTGGAGTCACTCTGCACATGCTTAGTTTGGTGTGTATTGCTGGAGAGTTTGTTTTTTTTTCCTTGGGAGGATGCATGTTATCAGCACAGGACCAATCAGCACTGTCCAGACAGAGGGTCAGGGGTCCTTGCAGCCTCATAGGGTAGTCACAGTAAAATGAAAACTCTTCCTACAAGCTTTAACCAAACACTGATAGAAGTCACAAGACTGCTATATACTGCAGATGAGAAAAATAATTGCATTTCCATATTCTGTGTACTGTGGGAGACCAGATATAGTGAATGCAGGGTCCTGGGTTTAGTAACACTTTAAATGTATTTTTTAAGACTAGGTTCACACTGATGCATACTGATTTTGATCCTATTTTCAGTGCGTTCTTCAAGTGATGCTGCAGTGCGATGTGATGCGATTTGGACACGATCTGGATACAGCTGCAATTTCTGGGCTGGCCAATACTCATATCTTTAGTGACACAAATAAAGGAGTCATCTTTCTGTTGACTTCCTGGTTCTTCTTGCACTGTATGGTGGTTAGATGTCATGTCAATTTCTGGGCTGGCCAATAGATACTCATATCTTTAGTGACACAAATAAAGGAGTCATCTTTCTGTTGACTTCCTGGTTCTTCTTGCACAGTATGGTGGTTAGATGTCATGTCAATTTCTGGGCTGGCCAATAGACACTCATATCTTTAGTGACACAAATAAAGGAGTCATCTTTCTGTTGACTTCCTGGTTCTTCTTGCACTGTATGGTGTGGTTAAATGTTATGTCAATTTCTGGACTGGCCAATAGATACTCATATCTTTAGTGCTACAAATAAAGGAGCCATCTTTCTGTTGACTTCCTGGTTCTTCTTGCACTGTATGGTGGTTAGATGTCATGTCAATTTCTGGGCTGGCCAATAGATACTCATATCTTTAGTGACACACATAAAGGAGCCATCTTTCTGTTGACTTCCTGGTTCTTCTTGCACTGTATGGTGGTTAGATGTCATGTCAATTTCTGGGCTGGCCAATAGATACTCATATCTTTAGTGATACAAATAAAGGAGCCATCTTTCTGTTGACTTCCTGGTTCTTCTTGCGCTGTATGGTGGTTAGATGTCATGTCAATTTCTGGACTGGCCAATAGATACTCATATCTTTAGTGATACAAATAAAGGAGCCATCTTTCTGTCGACTTTCTGGTTCTTCTTGCACTGTATGGTGGTTAGATGTCATGTCAATTCCTGGGCTGGCCAATAGCCACTCATATCTTTAGTGACACACATAAAGGAGCCATCTTTCTGTTGACTTCCTGGTTCTTCTTGCACTGTATGGTGGTTAGATGTCATGTCAATTCCTGGGCTGGCCAATAGAAACTCATATCTTTAGTGACACAAATAAAGGAGCCATCTTTCTGTTGACTTCCTGGTTCTTCTTGCACTGTATGGTGGTTAGAGTTTATGTCCTCCCTGTCCTTGGTCATGGCAGCACTTGCTACTTCTACAGCCGCAGTCTTTATTGAAAAGAAAGAGAACAGGAGGAGGAGAAGGTGAATATCCTAGGTCTATTCAGTGATTACAAATAGGGAGGATAGAGGCCAGTTCTGGGTCATGCATAATGACCTCCGTGGACAGTAGAAGAGTTCTTCATTTACACACGCATGTCATTGAATATGTGAGTACACATGCATAACTTCATTCGAGACTTTTCAAAATGTGCATGTGATGCCGTGTGTTGTAGGTTTTGATCTCTATTTGTGTGTGTTTGTAGCCAGCATCATACCAAATAACTGTTTCTGTTGGAAAAAAGGCACAAATACCTTACACCACTGTGAGCTTGCATGGGAATCTGCACTTTCTTACAACTGCTATGCAAAGTATATGGCACCTCTCTGCTGGAATCGTATGACAATAGGATGGACTTGCGATTTTAAAGCGTTCCCATTGAAGTCTAATAACCGCAAAGTTACACTGCATTGCACCAAAATAGCACAGGACCCTTTCTCAAGGTCAGACAGCAGTCACGCTGCATAGATTTGAACAGGCTCCATAGGAACAAATGTTATTTCCCTTGTCATGTGATTTAATGCAATCCAAGACGCATCTGAACCAGGGTTAAATGCAAGAATTTTAAGTGCCTGAATTTGACCTGGTATTAGCCTCCTGCAACAGGGGTACAAGGAGACAATCAGTTCACGTGCTGACAAGAAGCATGCTGATAGAAGAGAAAGCAGAGTGACAAGCTCATCACTGTGCTGCTTCTACTTTCACTGTCGAGTCACAGATGGTGTGGGTCCAGGGTGACCTGGGCTCAGAGGAAGTGGGTTAACTAATGCTGGCATGCTAACTAATGCTGGCTTCAGAGGACATGCAGAGGCAGAAACAATACTGCAGAGGATATCTCTGGATTGAATGTGAATTTTGGTTTTGTTATTTTTTCTATTAATGGGTTGTTAATTGTTATCTTTTTTTTTTTATAGCGTTCTGCTTTAACCACTTCCAGACCACCCACCGCACATTTACTGCGGCAGGGAGGCCCAGCTGCGTGAAACAATGAAACCGTACGTTGTTGTCTCTTCCTAGGTCTGGGACGCACACTGCTGGCCCCACTGATTGGCTCCTGCTGTGTCCAATCACAATCATCGATTGTTGACAGTAGAAGCAGATATGTTAACAAGGCAGACCGCCGTCCTGTCTCTGTGTTCCTTCAGTTAAGCCATCCCCCCACACAGTTAGAAATCCCTCTAGAACAGCCTTTCTCAACCTTTTCAACACCGAGGAACTCTAGAAGCACACTTAACCCTTTTATTGCCCCTGATGTTAACCCCTTCCCTGCCAGTGTCATTAGTACATTGACAGTGCATTTTTTTAGCACTGAACACTGTATTAGTGTCACTGGTCCCCAAAAAGTGCCACTTAGTATCAGATTTGTCTGCCGCAATGTCACAGTTACGCCAAAAATTGCTGATCGCCGCCATTACTAGTAAAGATAAAAATAAAAATGCCATAAAAACATCCCATAGTTTGAAGACGCATTTTGTATTGGGTATGTTTTATAGCAGAAAGTAAAAAATATTGTTTTTTTTTTTTTTTCAAAATTGTCGGCCTTTTTTTGTTTATAGCTCAAAAAATAAAAACTGCAGAGGTGATCAAATACCACCAAAATAAAGCTCTATTTGTGGGAAAAAATATATTATGTAATTAAATTAATTAATTACATATAAAATACATTTTGTTTGCATACAGCTTTGCATGTAAGCGCAATTGTCAGTTAAATTAACACAGTGCCGTATTGCAAAAAATGGCCTGGTCATGAAGGGGGTGATACCTTCCAGGGCTGAAGAGGTTAAATAGAGATTGTTAGCATTTCAGAGACCTGAGCCTAACTACAAACAAAGAAAACACCAGCAGTCAAAATCAAAACTGTTTCACTCTTCACTCAAAATGCCCCACTCTTCAGGTTTCAAACAGCAGATCTGGCAAACTCAGAAATTAGTTCTACAGAGAGTTTTATAGGACCTGGATCACCTCTGACCAATTAACCACTCCCCTTAATTAGTAGTCTGAAGGAAGGAAAGAAAAAAAAAAAAGCTATTTAACCACTTCAATACTATGCACTTAGAACACTACTACCAGACCAATTTTCAGTTTTTGTTGCTGTTGCGCTTTGAATGACAATTGCGCTGTCGTGCGACGCTGTACCCAAACAGATTTTTTATCATTTTGTTCCCACAAATAGAGCTTTCTTTTGGTGGTACTTGATCACCCCTGCAGTTTTTTTTTGTGCTACAAATAAAAAAAGACAGAAAATTTTGAAAAAAAATAAAAATTCTCTATTTTTGTCACAAAACTTTGTAAATAAGTAAATTTTCTCCATCACTGATGGGCACTGATGAGGCTACACTGACGGGCACTGATGTGGCAGTACTGATTGGCACTGATGAGGCGGCACTGATGAGGTGGCACTGATGATGAGGCACTTATATGCAGCAATGATGAGCACTGTTAGGCGGCACTGATAAGCAGCACTGACAGGTACTGATAGGTGGCACTGATATACAGCACTGACGGGCACTGATATGCAGCACTGACGGACACTGCTAAGCGGCACTGATTGGCACTCATAGACAGCACTGATTGGCACTCATAGGCGGCACTGGGCACTGATAGGTGGCACTGATGGGCACTGATAGGTGGGCACTGGTAGGTGGCAGTGGTAGGCACTGATATGTGGCACTGGTATGCATTGATGGGGCACTGGTAAGCACTGATAGGGGCACTGGTGGGCATATATACTGATAGGGGCTCATTCCCTGGTGGTCTAGGGTGGCATCTGAAGGTGGCACTGAGTGCCATCCACATTGGGCACTATGTCTCTTACCTGGTGGTCTAGGGGGGTCTCCCTGGTGGTCCAGATCGGCTCCCTGGTGGTCCCTGGTCGGCTCCCTGGTGGTCCTGGGTGGGCACATCCCTGGTGGTCCCTGGGCAGGCTCCCTGGTGGTCTAGGGTGGCGATCCGAGGGATCAGCACAAACCCTCCCTGTCAGGGGAGCAGCCGATCGGCTCTCCACTCCTCAGGTCTGCAGACCTGAGTACAGGAAAGCCGATAAATGGCTTTCCTGTGTTACACTGTGACCAGCCGTGATTGGTCACAGCTGATCACATGGTAAAGTGCTTCGGATACCGAGATCGGTATTGCTTTGAATGACAATTGCGCGGTCGTGCGACGCTGTACCCAAACAGATTTTTTATCATTTTGTTCCCACAAATAGCTTTCTTTTGGTGGTATTTGATCACCCCTGCGTTTTTTTTTTTGTGCTACAAATAAAAAAAGACCGAAAATTTTGAAAAAAAAATAAAAATTCTCTATTTTTGTCACAAAACTTTGTAAATAAGTAAATTTTCTCCATCACTGATGGGCACTGATGAGGCTACACTGACGGGCATTGATGTGGCAGTACTGATTGGCACTGATGAGGCAGCACTGACGGGCACTGATATGCAGCACTGACGGACACTGCTAAGCGGCACTGATTGGCACTCATAGACAGCACTGATTGGCACTCATAGGCGGCACTGGGCACTGATAGGTGGCACTGATGGGCACTGATAGGTGGGCACTGGTAGGTGGCAATGGTAGGCATTGATATGTGGCACTGGTATGCATTGATGGGGCACTGGTAAGCACTGATAGGGGCACTGGTGGGCATATATACTGATAGGGGCTCATTCCCTGGTGGTCTAGGGTGGCATCTGAAGGTGGCACTGAGTGCCATCCACATTGGGCACTATGTCTCTTACCTGGTGGTCTAGGGGGGTCTCCCTGGCAGTACTGATTGGCACTGACCTCCCACACCACCGATCGCCGCGATGCGCACCCCCCGGGCGCGCGGCGGTTTGTTATCCTGAGGACGTCATATGACGTCCAGTCAGGATAACTAAGTCACTTCCCGGCCGTCATTTTGCATTTAAAAAGTGACAGAAAAAGTGTTAAAAAGCTGCAAAGAAAAAGCCCCAAAAAACCTAAAGAAACTGCAAACACAGCAAACACCAGCAGTCAAAATCAAAACTGTTTTTATTCTTCACTCAAAATGTCCCAGTCTTCAGCTTTCAATCAGCAGATCTGGCAAACAAAACTGGGGATGTCATTAATTTTGTAATGACACCCGCAGCGGTTCACAGAAGGCAGTGTGAACTGCCTGCGGGAGAGGTGCCATGCGGGAACCGGTTCTGTAATCGCACTGATTCCTGCATCGCACAAGTGTCAACCCGGGCTTAAATTGAACCTTTGGGGACAGATCTACGAAGACTACAATTATTGGCCTCTCCGAAAAATTCTAGTTACATGCCAGACATACTTATTAACTCAGGTTGATATACTAAAAGAACAGAAGCTGTTCACTTAGCAAAGTGAATGTTAGTAAATAACATATCTGGGTTAATTAATAACCAATCATGTAGGGGGGAAATAAAAAAAAAACTGGATTTTTGCTAGCACCTGATTGGTCTATTGCAGTGAATACAGCTTCTGCTACATTCACTTTACTAGATAAACAGTCTCTGTATCTTTAAAAAAGACCATCATTTGCTTCAATCATTTCTAAGCCAGTGGTCTGGAACAAATATACAGATCAGGAGTTCTGATTTCACTGCTTGCATGTTCTCTCCAAGTCAGTGACTCTAGTTCTGAATGAAAATTGTATATACTAATACCTACCCGACCACTGCCATCTTGAAAATCAAATGACTACTATAGAAGATAAAAGCGTAGCTGAATCCAGAAACGAAAATGTAATATTTTGCAGCTTAGTCCTTTGATGTGATGGCAGTATTAGTTTACTTTTTTCTGGAATTGTTCCTTTATTTTAAAATGGTAATCCTGTGAATAAGACACTTTCTCTCCCTGGGTGGCTACACTCATTCCACAACTGTATCTATGGAGGGAGCCATGGTTGCCAACTAAGCCTAGTCTACAAACATATCTGCCTTGGTTCATCTACATTAGGTGGTGGATCGGGTAATTAGTAGTTTAGAGACGAATGTTAACATTTTCGTTCATTTTTGTTCAGCTCAAAAGAAGGATACTAAAATTCTGCTGAAACCGTTCTTGAAAAATGAAGACAAATGAAGCCACCGTATCTAAGGGCAATATATCTAAACTGCAATATAACACGTTTTTGTTCTTGGGTCAAGTTATCCTTTCATTTTATATATTTTCATTTGTTTTCAATTCAGGTTAAAAAACGAAAGGAAGTATATGATTGGCTGTTATGCATAAACATTTAAAGTGGAAGTAAATTCACTTTTTCATCTTTTACCTACAGTTAAGCCTGTAATAGGGCTTACCTGTAGGTACTGTGAATATCTCCTAAACTTGCACTGTTTAGGAGATATACAGAGTGCATGCAGCCAATAACGTCACCGCCGCATGCGCTCTGAAGGTCCGACATGCCATGCCGAACCTTCATAGCCTGTGCTGTAAACTGCGGCTCCATGCATGCACTCCTGGCCACTCATGTAGCCGCAAGGAAGACCGGGTGAAGATGGAAGCCTTCTCAGCAGTGACAGCGCAACACTGGAAGGCTTTACTAGCACATACTAGCACATTATGACATTGCCTTGCAAGGGATTTCTTTTTTTTTAACTGCGGTTTACTACCACTTTAAACATTTTGCAATTACATAAAACTTTACAGAGTACCTCATTTGAGACTGCAGGACACTTTGTACTTAGCATTATAGCATTGTGTTCAGTGCTGCAATGGAGAAGGTATTCAAAGTGAAGGAAAGCGAATTAAAAGGCAACAATAGTCTTTAGTACTGCAGCAGAATAAACATATGTCTACGCAGATATGCAGAAGACCTGTTCTTGCGTTGCCTTTTCTGCAGAATCATTAACCCTCATCATTTTCTAATTTCTTCAAAGAGCTAAATACTTGTGGGTAATATACCATAGTCTGCAATGTTTTTATAGACATAGTTAAAGCAGTATTAAATCCAAAAACAAAAATGGAATATACTGCAGCTTACTCATTCTTAAATGTGGTGGCTGTATAGATTTCTTTTTTAGGCTTTTTTTTCTTCTCTGTTTTCACCTGATGGTGCAGCCAGTAACACTCTTCCTGCCTTAACCACTTGCTTATTGGGCACCCCTCCTGCCCAGATCAATTTTCGGCTTTCAGCGCTGTCGCATTTTGAATGACAATTGCGCGGTCCTGCGGCGTTGTACCCAAACAACATTTTTTTCCCACAAATAGAGCTTTCTTTTGGTGGCATTTGATTACCTCTGCTGTTTTTATTTTTTGCGCTATAAATAAAGGAAAGCGACAATTTTGAAAAAAGAAAATTTTTTACTTTTTGCTATAATAAATATCCAAAAAAAACTATAAAAAAAAATTATTCATCAGTTTTGGCGGATATGTATTCTTCTACGTATTTTTGGTTAAAAAAAAAAATCGCAATCATCGTATATTGATTGGTTTGCGCAAAAGTTATCGCATCTACAAACTATGGGAATTGATTTATGGCGTTTTTATTTTATTTTATTTTTTTACTAGTAATGGCGGCGATCTGCAATTTTAACAGGGAGCGTGATATTGTAGCGGACATGTCAGACGTTTTTGACTCTTCTTTGGGACCAATGACATTTATACAGCGATCAGAAATTTAAATAGCCACTGATTACTGTATAAATGTCATTGACAGTGAAGGGGTTAACACTAAGGGGGCAGTGAAGGAGTTAACTGCGTTCCCTGTATGTGTTCTAATTGTGTGGGGGTGGGGCTGCCAGGGACATAACAGATCTAACTGATCTCGATCACAGGGATCAGTAGATCTGTTATGTCCCCCCTCAGAATGGAGAACCGCCGTGTTTACATTGGCGGTTTCCCGTTCTGCCGCTCTAACAGAGGCTCCAGCAGACACTGAGTCCGCCCGAATCGCTGGCACGCCCACGCAGCACGCGGCGCCCGCGAGAGCGCACCGCCGACGGCTGTGTGTGTGCGTGGGGAGCACACAAAGGGGCGGATGTCACGGCCTTCTTAAAGGGGGCTTCCAGATTCCAATGAGTCCCCGCCCGCAGACCCCGACAACCACCGGCCAGGGTTGTCGGGAAGAGGCCCTTGTCCTCATCAACATGGGGACAAGGTGCTTTGGGGTGGGGGGCGCAGAGCCCCCCCTGCCCCAAAGCACCCATACTCCCCATGTTGAGGGCACGCGGCCTGGTATGGTCCAGGAGGGAGGGGGCCGCTCGCTCGTCCCCACCCCCTTTCCTGGCCTGCCAGGTTGCGTGCTCGGATAAGGGTCTGGTATGGATTTTGGGGGGGACCCCACGCCGTTTTTTCGGCGTGGGGGTTCCCCTTAAAATCCGTACCAGACCAAAGGGCCTGGTATGCTCCCGGAGGGGGACCCCATGCCAGTTTTTTTTTTAAATTTGGCGTGGAGTTCCCCTTCAAGATCCCCTGGGAATAGGCTCGTGCGTTGGACCGTCCGGTCCTTTCCCCCACCCCTGCTCGCTCGCCGGGGGAGGGAGGACCTGGTATGGTCCGGCGCACGGGAGTTGTACCCCTCATACCCACGAAACCCCGTCCCCCCCGAGACGCGGGGGGTGGGGTTTCGTGGAACAGGGGTACAACTACTCCTGTTCCCGGAGAAGGGCTGTTGGGACCGGCCACCAACAGCCCCAGACGCCCGCC
>BLSH010152934.1:1321784-1336725 GCA_018402905.1 Glandirana rugosa
AGACGGGGTTTCGCGCCCCCCCCCCCCCGAACCCTACTAGTCCGCCTGCCCTCAACATGGGGGGATAGGTGCTTTGGGGCAGAGGGGGGCTCTGTGCCCCCACCCTAAAGCACCTTGCCCCCATGTTGATGGGGACAAGGGCCTCTTGCCGACAACCCTAGGCTGTGATTGTCGGGGTCTGCAAGTTGGGGGCTTATCGGAATCTGGAAGCCCCCTTTAACAAGGGGTCCTCCAGATCCCAGGCCCCCCCTATGTGAATGGGTATTGGGTACATTGTACCCCTACCCATCCACCAAAAAAGCAGTGAAAAGTTAAAAGAAACAAGAGCTGGTTTTTGACAAGTCCTTTATTAACAGCTCTGAGCTGTCTTCTCCCCGAGCCGCCTTCTCCTGCCGCCGTCTCTCCCGGTGCCGTCTTCTCCCACCGCATGGGTAGAATGGGTAGGGGTACATCCCACGATGTACCCCTACCCATTCACATAGTGGGGATCTGGGGGCCCTAGTTAAAGGGGGCATCAAGATTCTGATAAGCCCAATGCCCACAGATCTTGACAACCACAGCCCAGGGTTGTCAGGAAGAGACCCTTGTCCCCATCAATACGGGGGAAAGGTGCTTTGGGGTGGAGGGCACAGATCACCCACAAAGCACCCACCTCCCCATGTTGAGGGCATGGGGACTGGTATAGTTCGGGGGGGGGAGCTCGCTCATCCACTCCCTTTCCTGACCTGCCAGGCTGCATGCTCGGATAAAGGTCTAGTATGAATTTTGAGGGGGGCACCACACTGTTTTTTTTAAACTTTGGTGTGGGGGATCCCCTCCAAATCCATATTAGACCTGAAGGGCCTGGGGGGGGGCCCACAACGTTTCTTCACAATTTTTTTTTGCCAGCAATTTTTTTTTACATTCGGCTGTCAGCGTGGAAACGGATGTAAAAATTGACATCCATATCCATTTTTGGAAAAAAAATGTGACTGAACTGAACTAAAAAACTGAGCGCCCGTGTGAAAGGACTCTAACAGGAATGTGGCTTTATCTCGTTTGCCCTTTCAAAAGCAAAAGAAGATTTTGGCAGAGCAGGTAAGTGATCTGTGTCAGGTTTGTAGTGATGCATTCTCCTTTATATCCTGACTTATTGGCAACCTGTCACGCAAGGACACAGGTTCTCTGCCTTCCCTACTCTATCCAACACTAAAAAAAACTTTGACTGGAGTTATTTTTTACACTTTTTTGTGACTGCATATATAGAGTTAATTAAAGCAGCTTGCTACACTACAAAAAAATGAAGGAAAATGTTGTATATAGGTAGCGCCACACCAATATGCCTGTAGGTAATCAAAAAATACTAAAAAATACATTTTCTTCTGTATTTTACAGGTGTCAAGTGACTGCTATGTGCACTAATCTGGCCCAGGACTAAAATTCCCCCTTTGCTGACATGTTGCAGGTGTAGCCAGGTGTTTCCTCCACACTGACATTGCAAAAATGTCAGAGAATGAGCTGGTACGCCTACGCCCCATCCAGGGAGGATGTGTAAGAGAAAAGGGTGATAATTCTGACGTACATTCTCTAGCCATCTTGCAGCAATGTCAGTACTGAGGAGGAAGTGACACAAGTGCAAGAATACTGGCAGGATCAACAGGTAAGGTGAGCAAGAAATAAAGCGGTCTGGAATTTATTTTTGTCATAGAGTGAGCTAGTAAGTGGTAACCACTTCTCTACCAAATGTCTGATTTTGCACATCAACTAATATAGCATCCCTAATGATAGATATATACTATACTGTATATGTACTGTAAGCAGTGGGTCATTAACAAAATCAAAAGAACTCCAGAAAATGCCATAGAATGCTTAGCCAGGCAGAGGTCAGCACAAGTAGCCATGGCAGATGACACACAGATCACACCACAGCATTACAGTAAATTGTCCTATTTTTTCAGGAATGCTAACAACGAAATATTTGGCTATATAGTTATATAAAAACTATAATTCTGAGTATGCTTTTACCCAGAATAGTATTTTGATAGTAATCATACACAACACTCCACATCAAAACATTAAAAGCAGGCATAATATGATTGTGTTATGAAAGTATTTGCAGCGTCCTTTGTCTGGCGCGCATGCCACATCGGTATAACATTGTCAAACAGTTCTATGAAGTGTCTGATTTACTCTGAAGGTGCGTAGAGATTGCAAGCATGAAACTCTGTCAACAAAGTGAAGTGGCCAAGACAAGTAATGTTTCTTTTATATGATTTCCCTTCACAGATAAGAAGGAATATTACAGCCCTGAGGATTTCTTTTTTGCTGTGACTTTTCTCTCTCGAGATCATCTTTGAAAAAGTAAGATGGAATCTCTTGAAAACATGGCAGAACACTTTGGCCTTTGTATCTGTCTCTGAAGGTTATTTACTAACAAGGTGAAGATGTCCATGAGCTTATAGCAGCCAGAAGTATTGATTTAATAACATACTTTGTCAATTAGCTCCCATGAAATACCGCTTTTCTATTAGCCTATTTATGTGTTTACCCCTGATGTGTTTTCCATTGACATCAATGGAGATGCAGTAGAATTATTATTATTATTATTATAGGGCCAACAGTTTACGCAGCGCTTTACAACTTGAGGGTAGACAGTACAAATACAATACACTTAAATACAGTAGGAATCAGAGGGCCCTGCTCGCTAGAGCTTACAATCTAAGAGGGAAGGTCAAGAGATACAAGAGGTAATAACTGTGGGGGATGTGCTAATAGAGAAGATAAATGTACAGTTGTTAGGTGGGAGCCAGATAGTCTTCTCTGAAGAAATAGGTTTCAGGGATCGTCTGAAGGTGGACAAACTAGGAGAAAGTCGGACAGATTGGGGTAGAGCATTCCAGAGGATGTGAGAGGCTCTGGAGAAGTTCTGGAGGCGAGCATTGGATGAGGTAACAAGGGAGCTGGAGAGGAGGAGGTCTTGGGAGGAGCGAAGAGATCGATTTGGCTGGTATTTTGAGACCAGGTTAGTGATGTAGCTGGGGGCCAGGTTGTGAATTGCTTTATAAGTTATTGTTAGTATCTTTAATTTAATGCATGTCATCATGCATTGACACATATTAAGATGCATTGACACGCATTATTAACAAGTGTTGCAATGCACTTTGCATTGAATGTCAACACACCATAATGCACATTACGATGGGCTGACCTGCATCATGATGCGGCGACATGGCGCCGGTTTACATGTGTCTTAACACGTGAGCTTAAAGTCTTGACAACCACTTTAACCTACAGGTAAGCCTATAATAAGGCTTACCTGTAGGTGCCCTGCATATCTCCCAAACCTGCACGGTTCAGGACATATACAGTGTTCTGCATGTGCCCACGTCATCGGGCACATGCGCAGTGAAGAAATGGCCTCCGTGCCGTTTCTTCATTGACAGCGTGCCGTGATTGGCGGCTCCTGCGCGCATGCGGCTGCGGCAAAACGCAGAGCCGGAGTCCCCAGCCCCCAGAAGGGATAGGGGGAAGATGAACACTTCCTGGAGCGGGGACATCACGGGTTTCCATGACAGGTAAGCGTCACATAATACACTAGTATGCGATGCATACTAGCCTATTATGCTTTTATATTGTAGGGTAATCAGGAGAAAACAAAGAGGGAGTAAAACCCATCATGGTTTACTTCCTGTTTAACATGCATTTGAATGCATTTCCTTTGAATTCAATGCAAAAATCCACCAAGCAAAAAAACACAATGGTATGATCTAGCCTTAACTTTTTTATGATTACAGACCCACAATGGATTGCCCAATATGTCCCTCATACCCACTTCTTCAGACTGCCAAAATCATCCCCATGACCCTTCCTATTAGGTACCAAAGAGACTGTAAAAGATGGCTATAGTTTTTTTTTTGTTTACATTAGAAACAGAGAAGCTGAGCATCTTAGCTATATATATAAAGTATGTAAATTGCATATTACTAATACACAATCTAGCTTACAATATTGCCTGCATGTCCTCTTTCTTGCTTTGATTTCAGGTTCAATAATGCAGAGAATCATGTTTCTTGTTTTTATTACCCAGCCCAGATCCAGACCTATACCCCTCTATCTTTTAGTTTGTATACCCTCATGGGGTAATAATACTCCAGATAAAATGCCATTTTAGTTAAACACCATAGCAGGTAACATTCCATTTAAGAATTATATATTTGTATTCACACATTTCCTATGGGTTTCCAATTGATGAACGTTGCTAATCAGAAGCAAAAACACCCAAAAATGTACAAATCCATTTTTGTTTTCTTCAACATATAAACCACATAGTTACTGCCTAAACCTGGCAAACACATAATATACTATTGGCATTTAAAGTGGTTGTAAACCTCAGACATGATCTAGCATGTCCCTCTAAATGTGTGTACTTGTCTTAATTAAGAGCATTAAGTGTAATTTTTGCCTGCTGCCACATTTCTCTGCTATCAGCATTAGTCTCTTCTGACAAGTTTTCTTGACACCAAGAGTAAAAAAAAGGTGTCAGAGGAGGGAGCTCCAGCTGATTGACAGCCTCACTTCTTTTCCTGTGTGCTGTGTGAAGGGAGGCATGCCCCTTCCCTCCAATTAGTTCTCAGAGCTCTCTGCTCCCTTTTTTTCAAACAGCTCAGACAAGCTTTATAAATTCTGCACTTTGAATGTATGTAGAGAAGAAAATACTGCAGATAAACAGGTACAACTTATGTAGGAGGATTTGTTTCATCTTTTTGTATCCCCTGAGGCCAGTCACTTCACTGAGTATATGTAAGGGTTTACAGCCACTTTAATAAATATGAGGATATGAAGACCTTATTGTTGACCAGTCTATAAGATATTATTTGAGTTAATATTTTCTACTTTATGGACACTGAACGGCAACAAAAATCTCACTATTTTAAAGAGATACAACAACAATTAACACATTAGTTTGAGGCATAATGTTCAGAGGCAGCTTTTAGCCATGTAATAATGAATTAATTAATGAACACATGTCTTCTGCAAACAAATACTGTCAACCACACATCTATTTTTAGGTTAAACTACACGAGAGATTAGAATCTCAAACTATCGAGACGTTTAACCCCTTGTGACAATTATCCTATGTTCAACACATTAAAATCAATATGTCGCAAATATGTTTATTTGCAACAAGTTTAAATCATTCAATGGCATGATATGAAAAAATTCTATTAAGCTTTCAGATCTTTTTTTTTTTAGTTTTTAAACACTTGTTTAGAATTGTGCTGCTTACATGTTTAACCATAATTAATGAACCTCCTTATTAATGCCATGTGCATATTTAATGTTATGTCAGAGATATATCTGGATCAGCCTTTGTCAACCTTTTCAACATGGAGGAACCCTTAAAATAGTTCTCCAGTCTCGGGGAACCACTGCTAAAAATGAGAAATCTACAACTCATGATACATCAGTGTGATGGTCATTGGAAAGAATTACCTTCTTACAGATAGCTAAAAAGATCAATGATGTTATTGGGAATTTATCTGAGAGGCAGAAATTGCTCATTGCTCAAGGAACCCCTAGAAACCTCTGGAGGAACCCTAGGGTTCAACCGAACCCTGGTTGAGAATCACTGATCTAGATATTAACCAGTGAATAGTTGCCTGCCTATGTTTACAACAAGTTTACATTTTACAATTCAATGAAGTGTTCTAGTCAGAATGCTTCTCAGAAGAGAACCGCACTGATATAATCATATTTATGTATTTGTGCAGGTAAAAAACTTTCAAAAACAATGCTGTCCAATCATCTGTATAGATTTGACAGGTACACTGAAGAACACTGAAAGAAGCTTAAGAGAGCTTCTGGATATACAGATTAAACCAGATGTATAAATCTGACATAGTTATCAGGCAAGATAACCTACAGTATCTGTTTTGACCAGTGTTGCCAACCTAGCAGATTGAAATTTACTAACATGACACCCAAAACTTACTGGCACAGACAGTTTTTATTGGCATTACCAAAGAGAACAAAACTACAGTTTTGAGTGCAAATTTCAGTATTTACACTACAAACAAGTACAGTATGCAATTAGCAATGTGATTTAAGGTTGATATTTAGGCAAAAAATATATTTCTTATTTTATTTTCAATATAGCAAGTAAGTAGCTCTGGGAGAGGACTCAGGAGGGCAAGAAAGTAGAATGGGCAGGTACACACACATGAAAATAACGGGATGAGTGATTATTACCGTGTCTCGGGTGATCTGGTTGATGGGAAGCCCAACATATCTCCCTTGTGTGGCATTGCATGGGTACAAATGCCCCTTCAGTCTAATAGCACACTATTAACATACCATGCTGGCAGCTGGAGGATTTCCCTGATGATAGTCTAACTTACTGGTTTCTCTGGCTATTCCTCCCGCATACTATACTCCCTCTCCCCCACACCTTCCCTCCTCTACACCTCTTTTTTTAACTTCCTCCCCTTTCCCCTTGTCATTCTATCTTGATATCTTTACTTTCAGTTATTCTTTAGTCATATTTTTCTACATATAAGGGTCTTTTCACACATGCGGACTGTTCAGGTCCACCTGTCAGTTTTTGAGGCGGACCTGAACAGACGCTCCATGCACCGCTATGGAACGATGGATGTCAGCAGTGACATGTCCGCTGACATCCAATCCGATTTGCTCTGCTAAATCCAGATGGATGGAAACCCTACTTTCCATCTGTCTGGCGGATCTGATCGGATGAAAACGGACAAATATCCGTTTTCATCCGATCCCCAATAGAGGAGAGTGGGGCTCTTACTGGTCCGGTCATCCACCGGCTCAGCAGGGATCGACGGATTGATCCCTCCTGAGCAAGTGGAGTCAGTGAAAACGGACATGCAGGTGTGAAAGGGCCCTTATTCTCCTTCTACCTTCATCTTATTCTCCTTCTCAGAAACTGTTGTCATTTACATACTTATTTTTTTTAATTGCAGCCTACTCTAATCTGCGGGAACACAGTCTCCTTGCTGTATAATCAAGTATTTTGTTGGTCTTTTGCTATGCTGATGGTTGAAGGCTGAGATAACTACCAGGACAATCATAGACCTTTTACAAGCAGGGTGTTAATGCTTTCTTTAGTCGATGTGCCCTTTGTGGTGGTTTTCTCGCTCAACCATTGCATTTCTACCTTGTTTGTTGTGCTCATATGCCCTTGGCTGAATGTACCATTCAATGTCAACAATTATCTACTGCTTCATCGTATGTTAAATATTACAAGACAAACATAAAAACCTTTATTATACTAACAACTCCTTTGCACCCTGTGTTTGCCTCTTTCCTCTGTGCCAGCTGGATTCTGATTGGGGAGCTGCAGTTGGTGTTTAGTGAAGCACTGGATGGACTTTGATCATCTATGCATAGGGTACACTTCTCCATTTTTTACTGACATTTATGGAAATTTTGTGACATTTTCATCTGCTCACTTTATTAATGCTGTAGTTTTTACACACACGTTGCACTACAAATATATAATTTTTTGACTGATATAACACTTAGTATATGTCAGCCATGTTTTTGACAGCTCTCTGACACCAGGGCCAGAGAAAACAGTTTACATTAAGCTAAGCTATAGAAATATAGAAATACAAGTTTACACATCCAGCCGGGTTCCCTAGTGGTTTTGTACATTTTGATTTATCTTTCCATTGGGCAACCTTATAGGAAAAGTATCTAACAGCAGAACAGTTCCTAGAGTGACAGAAAGACACCTTAGCATTTATGTTCACACCCTAATCCAATCCAAGAGCAGGGTGAGAGGTGAAAGTCGTGGTGATGGAAGATGGGAGATGGAATTTGTGGTGTTATCCTGTACTAGTTACATGACACTATTTTTGGTGTCAGTAAGCCTGCATAAGTGTTAGTTTCCGATTTACATGACTAAAGGTTTGAACTGATATCAAACTGCCAGAGAAGTTAAAACTGCATTATGTGGGGAAGAAAGATGGTGACTAAGGCCTCCACCCCTGATTAGGGATTGTTGTTAAATTTTGACGTAGATTACCTATTTTACAAACCAGCTGTCCAAAACTTGCACTTTACTGTCCTCAAAAGACTATCCCTTTTTTTAAAAGTACTGTATAGGAAGACTGCTAGAAGTCTTAGCCTGCAGAATTTGCTCTCCTATATTGGGTCATTCATTTGTTGAGAGGTTGTTTTGTCTCCCCAGTGTACAGGTCTCTGCACTTCTCACTATACTGCACTGCACATACCAAGTCACTTTACTTGTGTTTAAAGCGGTTGTCTACCCATCGATTTGATAGTGTCAAAAAGTGTTAATATTCCCGGCATGCCGGAAATGCTAGCTGTCTCCTTGATTGTGCTCTCAACCAAACTAGCAAACCATCCAATGGGTGGTGTCATAATGGATCACATGTGCAGCATCATGGCAGTTGCAGATTAAACAGATGTCAGCTTCCTTAGCTGAAAACGATAGGAGAATATACAACCACTTTAAGTGTTGGGTCTTCGGGATGTACAAGCTTCAATCTCGGTGTATTGCTGGTGCAATGTTTGTTAAAGATCTCCCTGACACTGCAGAAGCAACTTGGTAAGCTACAAAATGTCTTCAACATTACAGAAAATGTCCAGTCAAATGCAGCCAACTGTGACTAACTACCACAAGATATACCATTACCTGAATAAATTAAAACCTTCACAGACAAACCAATAAATGTAAATATTGCGCAGTAACATATTTGCAGTTCCATTGTTAATTATTTGCTTTATAAAGAAAAGTTTAATTATAAAGATATTTAGATTACAAGTCTTTGGTATAATCTTGCACTCTTACTTGAATCTTCTTAAAAATGCATCTCTGCTTCTTTAACAGAAAGACCGGCAGAGGCTTAACATTCACCATCTGTTCCTTCACCAATTACTGCTGCAGGAACAACACAGATCTAAGACATGCATAAGCAGCAGACAGGAAAAAATGTGAGGGACGCTTTGTAAAAAAAAAAAGGAAGGAAAATGTGCTCTGCTTTGGATCATAAAGTCCTTTATCAAAAATGTAATTTCACAGATCTGTCGCAAAGCTTGAGAAATATCGCTTAGCTACATTATGAACTCCCAGTTATTTGTCACGTTTCATATGTGACCAATGCATTGTTGCAGGTAAAGTCACTTCTCTGGCTGCCTTTTCCTGCTTACTATGCTATCTTTGTGAAAGTTCTATCGTACAATTGGAAAAACAGCTTTCTCACTTAAAATCACAAAGGAAAAAATCAAATAAAGGTTATACTGTCAGCTATTAGACCCAGCTGAGTTAATTGAGATATGGTTTACTTGCAAACTACATCTGCACATTAAATGTCATTATAAATAAGCTTCTATTTATAAGGGAAAAAAAGATAAGGAAAATAGGCAGCTACAATTTAACAGCAAGGCATTTCCTTTGTAGGTGTTTTTCATTTCTATATTTTCTGGGTTATTTCAAAAATATTTAAAGCCATATGACAAAAAGCCAACTCAGAATAGGTTTTTTTTCATGCTTTTAGATTTGCTGAGTACAATGTTCGGACACTGCAATGTACTAATAACAGCATAAGGCTACAATCAAATCAAAATTCTGCCACTGATAACACTGGATGGTTGGCCAACCGCCCTTTGCTATCCATTTTGATGTACTCATAACAGATGATTTTATGTGATTTTTGAACAGCAAGCATGATTATTCTGGTTTGGGAGGGTTGACATGACTATAGAGATTTTGAATACAGTGTCTTGCACTTAAGCTTTTGGCAGTGATAGTTGTTAAAAGAAAAAAGAAATTAAAAACATCAGCCACCACTGAAATTTTAACTTCAGCTGGTAGTGTGTGAGAAAAAATAATCATTATGCTCTAAAATTACCTACCAATCCAAAAGCCATTCTCCTGCGCTCAAGTGGTAAGCTTGGTGGTGTATAGTGCAAATATCCTTCATCAACGCCAGCGGCTTTGCTGCCCCCTTCAGGACCATGGGTATGCTAGGGACTGTAAAACAATAGCAAGAGAAGGACGCACCGACCTAGCGCATTACCAGATGCCGCCTGGTCTTCCCACACCACCGGTTGACTACAGCAGACCTGAAGGTGATTAATCGCACTTGCTATGATATACAGTGCCTTGCGAAAGTATTCGGTACCCTTGAACTCTGCAACCTTTTGCCACATTTCAGGCTTCAAACATAAAGATATAAAACTGTAATTTTTTGTGAAGAATCAACAACAAGTGGGACAAAATCATGAAGTGGAACGCAATTTATTGGATATTTGAAACTTTTTTAACAAATAAAAAACTGAAAAATTTATTTTGGTAATGCGATAGGTCGGTACACCCTTCTCTTGCTATTTTTCTGTCCTACCAATGCCTGTCTGAGACACTGCATCTTCATCCTAATTACCAAAGAACACTGGAGCGACAAGTACACACCTAATAAATAAACCTTATATAATTGGTAATGTTACTGTTAAAGTAGAGGTACACCCTTATTGGATAATATTTAATTTGCAACAAGAGCCTTTCAACATAAATAACTGCCACATAAAAAACTTTATTCACCTTTTTTCATCCTTTTGGGCTGCTGATCTCCTCTAAACCCTTAAAGCAATTGCCTGTGCATCCCAGCAACAATTGTACATCATTTCTTAGGGCAGGATTCCTGATAATGAAAGTGTTGGAGCATGTTTGCACAATGCATGTCAGTAATGCCACTTTTAATTTCCCATACAAATGAGTACAGATCGTTTAAGCCAGGGGTTCCTAAAGTTTTAAATCGAAAGACCCAAATACGTTTATTGTTATCATGTTACCAGTGTATTGTTACAAGGTTACTAAGAAGAGAATGTTTACCAAGATGTCAGAAAAGCCATACAAAGAAAAATACAATGGCTGTTGTGGGCTCTCTCTTTTCTATTTCTGCATACTATTGTAAAGCCAAGAAAAGTAAAATATTTACTGTATTTTCTTTTAGTAGTAGACATTTCCAACTAGCATTGCTCTCTTCAACTCAAAATCTTGTATGTGTAACTATCTCCTCCCCCTACCATGCACAGACTCACTCAGCTATCACTCGGCAATGATCTGCTGGTTTAACGCTTGAACACAAAGTCAAGTGGGGACCCATCTCACTGCTCTAAGCGGATGTTTGTTAATGCAATGCTGATTTACCCACAGCAAATTGATCTTTGTCTACTTTTTCCTGCTGTAGCCAATAAAACAGGGCCTCAGTATCCCCAATGGATTTTTTTTATTAATCATAGGCTACAAAAAAACAAGAATAAGTTCCATTATGAAAGTAGGCCTCAAACTATTTGATGGGGCCCTGGGTCCTTTGGAGATATAAGAAACCAGTGGCCAATGTATCCTATATGCATGCAGACATAGCTATAATTGAGTATGTGTTAGGTAGAATGCTCATTCATACCACACAGTCTTGTTCAGGAGGTTACCTGACGATCTTTGTTTAAGCTCCTATATAATGTTATCATTTCAAATGTATTTCTCCACACAAAGATTTGTATTATTACCTTTTTTTTTATTTTTAAAGTAAAACAGAAATCAAAGTTACAGAATATTATTCCTATTCCAATTATGTAAACATTCCTTGTAATAGAAAAAAGCATGCCAGGACCTCTTAAATATGAGATCTGGGGTCAAAAAGACCTCAGATCTCATATTTACAATAAAATGCAAAAAAAAAAAAAATAATAATTTGAAAAAAATGACAGTTCAGAAAAAAGGGCCCTTTAAGAGCATTGGTCGGAAGTGACTTGTGACGTCACTTCTGCCCTGCCATGTTATGGAGCCGAGTGGCTCACGGACACTGGGAGGGAGAAGAACCGATCATCTCCGCTGCTGCCGGAGCGGCGGAGATGACCAGAAACCGGCAGGAGGGGGTCACCTCTCCCGCCGCTGATAAAAGTGATCTTGCGGTGAATCCGCCGCTGAGACCACTTTTATCTTGTACAGAATCGCCTGCTGATAAAAAAGATACCGGGTTATGTTAGCTATCTGCTACCATAGCAACGATATTCCACTTCAAACGGCCGCTGTAGAATGACAGCGGGCAGTCTTGAAGTGGTTAAAAATACGGAAAAACTCACAAAAGACATCAGAAGCCTACACGGGGGTTCCACCATTACTGTGACTTGCACTATCAGAATACACCAGCCTCCTGGCTTATGCTCTTGCCACACGGTTGCTTCAGGCCTCCAGCCTAGGCCTTAGGTCTGCTTCTCAGACCAAAAGAATTCCTTAGAATCAAGCTCTCTCCTAGCTTACTCATGATGAGCTCCTTGCTGCTCTGTCACAGACTAAGTCTGCCTTCTGCAGACATGCATACCCTGGCTGCTCAATGAAGCCTCTCTCACTCCTGGAGAGGTGGGGAGTCCACCTGACTCCCCTGCACAGACTTCCTGTCTGTTGGGTGGGGCCCTGAGCCATAGTCAGGTCATCACTAAATATCCCAGCACACAGCTGTGCAATTAGCATGCCCGTCTGCAAAATCTGGCATAACCCAGCAATCTTCCAGGTAGCACAGGGTCCCACTGCCACAATATGTATATGAATAAGAACAAAAGTCCTTACATGTTCCACTGCCACATAAAAATAACATGGATCGAATACAAAAGAAAAAGATGGTCACCTTTAATTAGAGTATACCTGTAATGGATATTCCCCAGGTTGCCAACTGTCAAGTCAACACAAATGGAGTATGTCTGTTTTATGACTTCTGTGACATTGGAGTTGATGTGTGTTGAGATGTCGGAGATTGTTAATTTGCCAGTTCCAGTACTTCTGGAATCCATGTATTATTACATTGACAAGTAGAAGAAAGAAAACTAACTAATAAATATGCAAATGTGGAAACTTTCCAATCCTACCAAAAAATGTTATGTAAACATTTTGTATCATAACTTATTATGCCCACATACATTCTCCAAAGTATGATGTAACCTATTTGTTAAAGTATACATGAAGCCACCACTTTTTCAATCTATTTTTGTATAGAATTATAAACAATACAAACCTCGGCCAGGATTTTATTGCTCTCTGTGCCCTTGTTAAGTACAAAGATTCCAACACAATATTCCCAACACACATGTTCCTGTAGAGATGGCTGTATATATAAGTGGGTGCTGAAGCAACCACCAGCTGGAACTGTGAGAGATGTCACCAGCACGCCATGGATCTCCAAAATGGGTACAAAGCTTTATTCAGCGATCGCATCTTTTACAGCAAATAGCAACGTTTCTGAGTCATGCAGGACCCCATTATCAGACATGTGACTCCTGATCATGTCAGGTCACATGTTTGATGAAAGGGTCCTGAGTGGGTCAGAAACATTGCCATTTGCTGTAACAATGTGATCGCTAAATAAAGCTTTGGACCCATTTTGGACATCCATGGTGTGCTGGTGACATCTCTCACTCTTGTTAGGTACATTCACCCACTCCTATTTCTAGTGACTACTGTCTCTGATACAGAAAACAATGGGAAATCAAGAATTTTTGAGTTGTCTCTGCAAAAGAAGGGTGTATATCTTCCAATGGGCTAATATCTCTTGACAGGACACAGACAGTAAAGACAAAGTTTTGGCTTGTCATAAACGTTACCTCTGAATTCAACAACACTCATTGAAACCCTCTGAGGCTTTTCTTCTTTGAACTTGACTCCTACTTATTAACCTAGTACGTTGAATGCGGGAAAAAGTTATATGTGGGTGATAATGGGGTGATTGTGCAGCAACTTTTGGGATTAGGAAGTTGTGAATAAAAGTGATCTTTTAAAAAAAAAAAAAAAAGAACAGTGTAAAAATAACAAGTAAAAAGTAAAATAAATCATTAAAAAAAAAAAATTTAAAGCGCCCTGTCCCCGCGCGCAGAAGTGAATGCATACGTAAGTCCCGCCCACATATGAAAAGGGTGTTCAAACCTCCTCTGTCACTCAAAACTGCTAACCTGTAGAATTTTTTAAATATCGCCAATGGAGATTTTTAAGTTGCAAAGTGTGTCGCCATTTCGCGAGCGGGTGCAATTTTGAAGCATGGCATATTGGGTATTATTTTACTCGGCGTAGCATTATCTTTCACAATATGGATAAAATTGGCCTAACTTTACTGTTGTCTTATTTTTTTAACTCAAAAAACTGAATGTAAAAAAAAAAAATGCGCTTGTAAGACCGCTGCGCAAATATGGTGTGATATAAAGTTTTGCAACGACTGCCATTTTATTCTCTAGGGTGTTAGAAAAAAAAGATATAATGTTTGGGGGTTTTAAGTAATTTTATGGCAAAAAAAAAACTAGTTTTAACTTGTAAACACCGAACTCCAAAAAGAGGCTGGGTCTTAAAGTGGTTAAATAAAAGTGGGCTACCATGCCCTTAAAAATACAGTTTTGGACTGACACAGTCATTGAAAATGCACCTACCGCTTGAGTTTGTTAACCCCACTTTCATAATATATATATATGTATATATTCACACAATATATATATATATATATATATATATATATATATATATATATTTATATATTTATATATATATTCTTATCACATCTAACGTCACGTAGACGAATGTTATATATATATTTATATATTTATATATATATATATATATATATATATATATATATATATATAACACACTTATATATGTATATATATATAATACTTTCACCCCAATTGTTTGAGTTCGCCATCCACGTAAAAGTTACTGACACAGTCAGGTTTTGACATAAAAATTCCCGTACCATCGGGTGAAAATAAATTGGTGAAATTCTGGGTCGGAGAAAAACCTCAAGCCACAAATGTTCAATTTTGATCAAAAAAAAAACGGTATTTTAATGAATTTTGGGGGTTTGTAATATAGAAAAAAAAGATTGTGGGATCTCTTATTTTACCGTCAGCAACGTTTTGAAATATAGTGTGG
>BLSH010152934.1:1337879-1353952 GCA_018402905.1 Glandirana rugosa
ACCGCCCCCCCCCCCCAAAAAAAACCACGAGCTGCCGCTGCTCTATATTAAACCTCTGACATATGCGTAAAGCTGCAAACTTGGGAGCTGCCAATACTTGGGCACTGCAGAGATTTATTCAAAATGTTCTTGCCATTGGAATATTTACCCTCAACTCTCTAAAATATTGATTTTCCCATCACTTTCTGTCTCAATAATAATGGTCACTAGGACAAATAGAGATGTGGAATCTACTGAATGGGGACACAGACAGGAATACAAGCTTGACAGGAGTGCTAACTCTTCCCCACTCTATCTAAAACTAAGAAGAAAAAACTATTTTCCTCTGCATACACTTTTGATAATATAACTAAGTGTTTAGGGAATAATATGGTAAAAGCTCAACTCTAGCATATACAGTATTTTTTCATTTATTTTCTGTTGAAAAAAAGCTCTCGGTAATACCCATCTTATATACAGCACTGTACTCACAGATTTTGCAATACAGCACTAGTCAACTTCCAGTTGAATGACACTCAGCATCATTTAACCTGCTTCCTTTGATCCCAGGGTGTCAAGGACCTATCCCCTGGGGACAACTCATCAGGCCCCCCGCACTCAAAAGAGAAGGCTGCAGAGAGCAGTACCACATCATCACATGGCGCCACTCTCTGCAGCACTCAGGACCTTTGCACCATGGAAGTAGGGGACATCACGTGACTGGACCAAAGACCCATGGAAAAATGGTATGTATGCTCATTAAAAAATAGAATCTCCGCCTGGTTTTTAGTGCCTATCTGTGGACCAGCTTGGGAGACCCCTCTTGGCTTTCTGTAACTTCCTCTTTTTCTTGTCTGAAACTTGAAGCAATGAGCCAAAATCCCACAACAGAGTGAGAGGCAGCAATAAACACACATTATGGTAGTTTCCGACGTAACACAAAGGGGGAAATTACTGAAAAGTGCCTGAGACACACTGCCCGAAGGTGAGGCGTTTTTGGATATGCATTTATAATTTCACTAACTTCCTCACCCTTGAGAAAATACCCACAACATGCGTTGCTGAGCAGCCCAGTGGAGGAGGCCCCAAAACATCTGAGACAATTAATCATTTTGTGGCAGCCAAAATTTCCATAGCTAGTTCCTAGAGGACGCCCATTATACCATTTTATCTGATTAAAGCTAAATTGTCCTGGATCATGATCAATGAGTGTCTTTCTGCGATGTTGAACAATAAAGTCAAGCTCTTTTAAAAGACTTGGGGCTCTTAGATAAAATACTTGACAGGAGATTCTTGAGAACTTTTCTGTTGTACAGCATTCCTGGATTGGCTGTTCGGTCACTATGTGGTTGATTTACTAAAACTGCACAGTACAAAATCGGGTGCAGCTGTTCATGGTAGCCAATCAGCTTCTAATTCAGCTTGTTCAATTACACTTTGACAAAAATACCTGGAAGCTGATTGGTTTCTTTGCGGAGCAACACCAAATTTTGTGTTCCCCAGTTTTAGTAAATCAACCCCTATGTTCTTTCACCTTTCATCCTATCCTCTCTTTTTCTTCTCATTTTTTGTATTCTTATTTCTAATGCTGTGGGATAGCCACCATGGGGTAAGAGAGGGGGGTTGCAATCCACACTTGAGTCACAGGGCCTTATTGTACATATCTGCTAGTGGCAGGGCTTTTCCAGGTACAGTGAGAGCACCTGCTGTGCTCGGCAGACTTCCTTGTCACTGGCTATGGATGCAACTACTGTATTGTTAATCACTAGGATAACAATAATCAAGCTCTCACACTCCTCAACTCTTTGCTGGTTGTGATATCACGGTTAATTGGATGGCCAAGTTGACTCACTCTTTAGCTGTATTTTATTTTACATGCGTAACTGGTCACGTACTTGAGAGCATATAATGTGAGTGTATCCTGTTCCTCTTTTCTCTTGTATGTACCTAATCATTGTGGGGGAAAAGCATTGCATCTACTGTGTTGTAATTTGGCAAGTTTTCCCTGTACCCTTTCTTTCAAAATTTCAATAAAAACTATTGAAAAAGAAAAGTGTCTGGGACAAACTTTGTCTCGACTGGAGACCAGCCAATCATCTTTTCTAAGCTACGTGGAAAAATGAAAAATAGAAGCTAATTGATTGCTACAGGCAACAGCACCAGTTGAGATATACCTTTTTATTAATTCCTCTCAAAGAGTAGCGAAACCTCCGTAATGGAAATACAGACAGCATTAAAATCTGAAAGAAAAATCTCCCCAGCGGAAACACAGGCAACATTTAAAACCAGATTTTAAACTCGATAATATAAATGTAAATCGCATATGAATAAAGTTCTAAATATGTAATGGTGCTACATTCTGCCTGTATGCGTGTGCATAAATAACACCCAGAAATCTTTAAAGCGTTTGTTAACCCAAAAAAGAAAAAAAAAAAAACAGATCCTGTTCCCTTAAAACATATTATACAGCACAGTGGTTGTGATGTGTCATTTAGTCCCCTTTATCACCTGTAATACCTGTCTGATCCTGCCTGGTTCTGCCTTCCCCCTGTATGCTGACTCAGAAATATCATGGCTGCTGAGCTGTGACACTGGAGTCAGCACATGCCTCCTTCATCTGCAGCCCTGCTCTGTGTCTCCTGTGTTTTCTCCTCCCTTCCCTCTCTCCCCCCTTCCCTCTCTGAGTGTCTGCTCGTGTCAGCCCCACTCCTGCTGCTCTCATACTTAACATGAAAAGCCCCCATGCCCTCTGTATTAGAACAAGAAGCTCCACTGTGTCTGTGTTATATCATAAATATGCCTATCTGTATAGATAACACACAGTCTTCCTGTGGTCATGTGACTCCTCAGCTCTGTCTCTCCTCTCTCCTTGGCTGACGTCAGCTGCAGTGCTCGGTGTTCACAGGAGCTGTCCATGCAAGTGAAACTGGGCATTGTAAGGCTTCAAAAATGAAACAAATCCATCAGAGAGATAGCAACAACATTAGGAGTGGCCAAATAAACAGTTTGGTACATTCTGAGGAAAGAACGTACTGGTAAACTCAGCAACATACTCTCTATGGTAAAGAAAAAAACATTCACAACATCCAGACACGTGAAGGGCACTCTCCAGGAGGTGGGTGTATCATTGTTAAAGTCTACAATCAAGAGAAGACTTCACAAGAGCAAATATAGAGGGTTCACCACAAGGTGCAAACCATTCATAAGCCTGAAGAATAGAAAAGCCAGATTAGACTTTGCCAAAAAAACAGACCAGTTCTGGAAAAGCATTCTTTGAACGGATGAAACTAAGATTAATCTGTACCAGAATGAAGAAGAAAAAAGTGTGGAGAAGGCTTGGAACAGCTCATGAACCAAAGCACACAACGTCATCATGTAAAACATGGTGGAGGCAGTGTGATGGCATAGGCATGCATGGCTTCCAGTGGCACTGGGTCATTGGTGTTTATTGATGATGTGACAGAAGACAGAAGCAGCCGGATGAATTCTGCAGTGTTTAGAGATATACTGTCAGCCCAGATTCAGCCAAATGCAGCAAAGTTGTTTGGACGGTGCTTCACAGTACAGATGGGCAATGATCCAAAACACACTGCAAATGCAACCCATGAGCTTTTGAAGGAAAAGAAGTGGAATATCCTGCAATGGCAGAGTGAATCGCCTGACCTCAACCCAATTGAGCATGCATTTCACTTGCTGAAGGCAAAACTAAAGGCAGAAAGACCCACAAAGAAAGAACAACTGAAGACAGCTGCAGTTAGAGCCTGGCAAAGCATCAGAAAGGAGGAAACCCATGTCCATGGGTTCCAGACTTCAGGCAGTCATTGCCAGTTAAAGATTCTCAACAAAATATTAAAAATGAAAATTGTATTTATGATTATATTCATTTGTCCAATTGCATTTGAGCCCCTGAAAATGGGGGGGGGGGGAATATGTATATAAATGGTTGCAGTTAGTTAAATTTGTACTTGATACATATGTTCAACCCCTTGAATTGAAGCTGAAAGTCTGCACTTCCAATTCATTTGGATTGTTTAATTTTAATTTTATTCTGGTGGCATACAGAGCCAAAAGTATGAAAATTGTGCCAGTGTCCAAATATATATATGAACCTAACTGTAAGTGTGTATATATATATATATACATTTACACAAATGTGTGTGTGTATGCCATATATATCTTCTCTTCATGCCAGATTCACAATCAGAAAACTGCATATGAACGTGGTGAAGTATACGTAGGCCCAACCTCTAAACAAATGTTTATCTCATTTCATTCAAAAGTAATTTCTGATATTTTGCAATCTGCAGCTTTCATTAAAATAGCACCTGGTGGTCCTGCCATGGCCTTGCTCAGGCAGTTCCTGTTACAGGGTGACAACATTCTGCCCCTCTATCCCAGCTGAGTTCCAGCATTGTCATCCTGTCATATGGGCCTCTGATGGAGATAAGTGGCTACTGCTGTCACCATCAGGAATACCCACCTAAGAAATTGCTGGAGTGTATTCATGTACACCAGAATTGGCTGTAAAGGAGCTACAGGAGATTAGCACCACCGGGATTAAACAAAAAAAAAAGGTGTAAACAAGTATTTTATTTAAAAAAAAATAAACAAAAAGGGAAGCACTCTGGCACAATTAACCCTTTAATTGCTGCTGGAAAAAATAAAGTAAAATCATCACATTTGGTAGTGAATGAACAGGCACATCAATAATGGATACAGTCCGGTAATTGAAGTAATCCTCTGTGTGTAGACTGGCGTTCCATGTGTATAAGGTGGCTAAGCGGCTGGAAGATATAACAAAACCGGCACTCCTGCGCCTGTTAACATGGCCCCAGTGCAAGCAAAGCAGAGTAGGCTGAGTGACCTAAGTAGTACTAAAACAAAAGGTTCCAGTGCTACTTGGGATATACAGTCCTTCAGCAATCCTCATTCAGTTTAGGTTCACACTGAGTGCGGGAATGAAATGGTGTGAGTTCAACTGAACTCACACCATTTCATTCCCGCATGTCAGTCCCGATTTCAGCGGCGATTTCACAGCCATCTGTGCGAGTTTCTGTACAGATGCCTATGGAAATCGCACCTGTAAATCGCAAAAAGTAGTACAAGAACCACTTTTTGAAATTGGTTGTGGTGCCACACCAATGAGGACGGTGCCATAGCCAGCTATTGCCACCAATTTGACATGTCAAATTGCATGCCAAATCGTGTCAGTGTGAACCAGGGCTTAGGGTTTGCACCTACTTTAAAAAAAACGGCATGTGTTTATATTATTAGTAAAAATGTATTACCATAGATCTGTTGCCATGCCAAGATTCAGACTCTGCCTGGATATATTTAGATTCAGTAGTCTTTAGAAGCATGGTTTATTTCTTTTAGCCCTGGATACAACCAATACCTAATGTTGTAGTAGCATTAGATCAACTGAGATTGGATTATTCATCAAAATTCAGGTATTCTATAGAGACCAGCAATTGCTTATATCAATGATAAACAGTGCTAATACAAGACTGGAAACTACTGTTAATTTAGCAATAGCTCCTTTGTATTTCAGTGCTACAAAAATACAAACTAAGACCGGTTTCACGCGGGTGATCCAATCAGGTCTGAAAAAGGCGGTCCTGATCAGACCATCCAGTCTCTTCTATGGAGCGGCGGATGTGAGCTGACATGATCCGAACCTGTCCACAAAAAACCTATTCCCCATCCATCTGGTGGATGGCATTGGATGGCGATGGATGGAAACGGACAGGTGGTCCGTTTCCATCGTATGGCCCCAGGGAATAAAGCAGGCTGTGTCTGTGTTCAGTCTGCATAGCGGAATGGACAACTGGTGTGTCTCACCGCTCCAGACTGCTTTCCGGGTATTCGGTCCCTAGGTGCACACCTCGACTACCGCAGCATGAGGACAAGGAAAGAACAACAGGCGGCACTCCAGGAGTAATGCTGGTGCTGTATTTATTTGTAAAATTCAGCCATACAGGCTACAAGACAGGTAATTAAATTTAAATTGAATTACCTGTCTTGTAGCCTGTATAGCTGAATTTTACAAATAAATACAGCACCAGCATTACACCTGGAGTGCCGCCTATTGTTCTTTCCTTGTCTGCATAGCGGAATGGACACAGACCTGTCATCTGCCTGCTCAGCGGGGATCAGCAGAGAGATCCCCCGCTAAACAAACGATCGCACTTCATAGAGGCGCCTGTGTGAAAGGGGCCTATCAGTTTCCAGCCTGATCTACTAAGAAATGTATCTCAGTACCAACCACAAATCTTCCACATATTTTAGTTGCCATTTGTTTTGTGGTTTAGGTGATTTTTTATTTTTGTGATTTTAATTGTTTCAGATGTCAAATCAGGCAGACTTAAAGTGGTTGTCAATCCGTGACAACCACTTTAACCTACAGGTAAACCTATAATAAGGCTTACCTGTAGGTGCCCTGCATATCTCCCGAACCTGCACGGTTCAGGAGATATACAGTGTACTAGATGTGCCGACGTGCCTTTACTTGACTCGTGGCTCGTATGCGTGGCAGGGACGTCACGTGACTCCGGCCAGTCACAGAACCGGAGTCGCAGCCCCAGAAGGAAGAGGGGCTGAAGATGGACGCTGCCTGCGCAGGCGACATCGCAAGCTTCGTTTGCAGGTAAGTGGCACATAATGGGCTACTATGCAATGCTCATTATGCTTTTACTTTGCAGGGGAATATAGAGGAAGTAAACCCCATCAGGGTTTACTTCCTCTTTAAGAGAGTATATTTAGTAAAGGAGTGAAGAATGTTCACTTAGCAAAATGTAGCTGTATTCACTTCAGTAACTTCCCACTCCTTGAAGGAACATTCACTTTGCCAAGTGTACTGTATATTTTCTGCTCATTAGGCCCAGCAAAAGGTGATCTCAAGCAGGACAATGGCCTACCAGCATAGGGGGAATGTTTTTGTCCACTGTCCACAGTGCTGCTATTTAAAGCCTAAGCATGTCGTGTTATTTGTATGACAGGGAAATGGGAAAAAAAGGTTTTGCCTGTCTGATCAATTCCTGGTAAGCAAAGGCTGTCTAAGGAAGCTTTGACTGCTTTCATTACAGACATATTTACTATATTATCTCTGTATTTATTCGTACTTTTGCACAGCATAGCATAGCGGACATGTGCCCACATAGCTAAACTAATAATAGATTGAATTTATTTTTAGCAGATCAAAACAAATAAGCTATATATAATCTGTCTTCAAATATTAATGACACACATTTATATTATTAATCAATCTGCTGCCCACAGCCAAGAGTCGATGGGTATTTCACTTTAAAGACACTTCTGGCATTGACACAGTCAAACTGTTCTAAGCTGTTCATAACTGTTTTAAAGTGGCCTTACACCCAAAACCAAAAACATAATATATTGCAGATTGCCAATTATTAGATGTGGTGGCTGCATTGGTTTTCTTTTTTAAGGCTTTTTCACTCTGTTTTCACCTGGTGATCTGGCCAGTAACACACCTCCTGTATTAGGGTGCCTACACTCTGAATGAAGGATCACAAGGACACTTTTGGACAGCAGCATTGTCATTCTGGGGGAAGGGGAGTGTTTGATACACTAAACAAATTGAAGCCAAACTTCAGCAAACACTTTTAAGCAGTTACAGCAACAGCTGTGTCCTTTTGTGATAAATGTTTTACAAAAATAAAAAAATGAAAAGCTGACCATTGTAGGCACCACATTCAGTGTTAACTGGTTTGTCCAAGCCCTCTAACTGTTACATCTGCAGGACAGCTTGTTCTGTTGAAAAACAACTGACTTGCTGGCTAGATCACCAGGTGAAAAAATGAAAGCCTAAAAAAAGAAAACAAATACAGCCATCACATCTAAGAATTGGCAATCTGCAATATTTATTTATTATTTCAGGTACTTATATAGCACTGTCAATTTACGCAGAGCTTTACATATATATTTACATTCACATCAGTCCTTACCCTCAAAGGAACTTACAATCTAAGGTCCCTAACTCACATTCATACATATACTGGGGCCAATTTAGACAGGGTCTAATTTACCTACCAGCATGTCTTGGGAGTGTGGGAGGAAACCCACGCAGGCACAGGGAGAACATGCAAGCTCCAGGCAGGTAGTGTCGTGGTTGGGATTCAAACCAGCAACCTTTTTGCTGTCAGGCGAAAGTGCTATCCACTACAGCACTGTGCCGCCCAATATAGCAAGTGCTTGCTTTTGGGTTTAAAGAAGAACTCACTTTTTTCACACACTTTACACAGTTTTTTTGCCCAAACAAACTATGTCCCTCACTAACATGTGAGGCCGCTGGATGTGCTGTATAAACTGTATGTAGCTGAGGCTACATACAACATACAGCACTGTGTTGCGGGTGTGAGCCAAGACTTCCTGTCCCATACCCGCAACACAGAAGAGTCTATCATAACGGCACTTAGCCGCTCAGAGTAAGTGGTGCATTCTATCAATGAATACAAAGCTTCCTCTGATTGGCTGAGTTACAGAGGTGGGCTGATGATGTCACAACCTCTGACTCAGCCAATCAGAGGAAGCTTTGTATTCATTGATAGAATGCATTGCTTGCTCTGAGCGGCTGAGCGCTGCTTCAGTAGAATCTTCTGTGTTCCCGGTATGAGACAGGAAGAGTCGGCTTGCTCCCGGAACACAGTGTGGTATGCTGTATGTAACCTCAGCTACATACAGTTGATACCACACATCCAGTGGCCTCACATGTTAGTGAGGGACATAGTTTGTGTGGGCCAGCTTGGCCCAAACAAACTATGTAAAGTGTGTGGAAAAATGGAGTTCTCCTTTAATACTGCTTTAAATGTACAATGTAAAACTTCTTTCTAAGAGCAGACAACACACAATATCTGATGTTACCTTTATTAGCCAAAAACACCTCTTCTGTGGCCCTCCCTGATGTAGTTCCACTTGTTATTGGGTCTTGACTTAAAAGAGTATGGGTTTCAGTTTTTTCCCCATTATACTTACCTAGATGGATGCAGCATCTGTCCCCCGGCGCTTCTACACTGAGAAACAAGTAATCAAACACCACCAATGGCTCGGTTCTCACAGATCCCAGAGCGGAGAGCTGCTGGCTGTCAATCAGCAAGCCCTCTGCTCTGCTCCTCCTCGCTCACTGGAGCACTGAGCTGTGGAGGGGCAGGGATCAGCCTTCTTAGGCTCTCAGCGGCTCGCTGATTGGCTGAGATGGCTGTCAGTCCAGGCACCTGGTGGATCCCAACTCCTGAAGTCGTGATGATGCGGTGCCTGTCCCAACTCCAGTGATGTCAGCAGAGAGCGGACGTCAGGAATTGCACTCCTGTGACCCATAGGAGAAGTATGGCCAAACGAGAACAGGCCATACTTCTCCTTTAATGGCTAAGCCCTGCCACCTGCTATCCCTCTGTCCAATAAGTATGTCCTAACTGGCCACTAAAACATTCTTGTTGGTCCATTTGACAATAAAATTGCATTTGGGGGTCACTAAGCCATTAGGTTAGACCCCCAGTAACATCTTAATTGCTAATTTGTTTTATAAAATAAGGGATGACTGGTTGATCTGGACAGCAAATCAAATTTAAATACTGTATCTACATAAGCATGGTGACATCATTCTATAATTCTAGGCACACAAAGGTAGTTGTAAATACATATGTAGTACACATAGATGTTTGTCCATATCATGACATTTTGGTAACTCACTAAGCTCAATATAGTGTGCCAGTCAATGACTTTATCAATTTATTTAAAAGCTGAAGGTTAACCTGACAGAATATTAAAACATAAAATTATATAAACATAGGCCTTTTTGTTGTTTGCAGGAACGCATAAAGGACAAACAACGAGGGTGAAAATAGAAATACCTGTCATTTATTATTTAAAGGATCATTAAAAATGCATAATCCTCCTTCGTTATGACAAAAGGAAGCAGCAGTGCTGAGCAGCACAAAGGCAGACAGTGGGATAGAGGTGAGAAAGATGGACAGATAAGTGGAATTATAGGTGGAAGATAGACATTCTCCTAAGGCTAAATAGTTATATCAATAGAAAACAACGAGATTTGAAACCATGTTAACCAACACAACCATAGCTCAGTTGTTGCTACTTTCCTCGACACATACATAGTTAAAGAACTGCTGCTGGTTTCTATGGAATTGGTATCCTAGATAACTCTTTGACTGAGCCCTTGTTCAATCGTGTTGTGTACCATGCAATAAAGAACTAATATTTATTTAATTATTTATTTTTTTCAGGTACTTATATAACGCTGTCAATTAACGCAGCACTTTTGCCTATACAGTGGACATTCGCATTAGTCCCTTCCCTCAAGGAGCTTACAATCGAAGTTCCCTAAAGGCCCGTACACACGGTCCGATGGTTGGTCAACAACTGTCGTTCAACAGACTGTTGGCCGATAATCCGATCGTGTGTACGCATGATTCTACAGCCAATTTCCAATTGTCGTCCAACAGAAGTTAGACAACGAGACTAGAAAACTTGTGTTGGCCAACAAGGAGTTGACCAATTGTTGGCTCGTGTGTACAGAATTGACCAACCAAACGTTGGAAGTTCAAACATGCATGCTCGGAATCCAGGAAGTGTTCGGTCGTGTAACCTGTGTTCGTAATTCACAAATCACATTCACCTGAACTTCCTCGTAACACGTCACTACGTTCGGCTTTGTTGGCCGATTACTTGCTTCACGTTAGTACGCTAGACCAAACTGCCGTTGCCCAATTTGGGAAAAAGTTAGACGTTAGGTTGACCAACCATCGACTCATGTGTACAGGGCTTAACTGACATTCATACACATACTAGGGCCAATTTAGACAGGGACCAAAGAACCTAACGGCATGTCTTTAGAGTGTGGGAGGAAATCGGAATACCGGAGGAAACCCACTCAGGCTCAAGGAGAACATACAAACTCCAGGCAGGTAGTGTCGTGGTTGGGATATGAACCAGCAACCCTTCTGCTGCTAGGTGAAAGTGCTATCCACTACCCCACTGTGCTAGCAATGCTCAGTTCTGTTGAATCACTTGTAAATGTTATGTGCTTATTTACTAAAGCATGAAGTAGTATATTGCAGCCACTGACCTAGCTACAGAAAATTGTAAGCTGATGTGTTTCTATGTCATTCTGTACTTGGAAAATCATCATTGCCCTTTGCAGTTTCTCTTGAATTGACCTAAGTTGGCCAATTATGATAGTAATATGCATGATTTGAAAGCATTGTCATCTTATGGTGGTCATTTGCTACTACTGCTGCTAAGAATAATAAATGTGTTCCAATAAATGAAAAGCTCTGTAGGCATGTCCACATCTGCTTATTGACTAAAAGCAGGTTGATTTACTAAAACTGGGGAGTTTAAAATCTGGTGCAGCTGTGCCTGGTAGCCAATCAGCTTCTAACTTAAACTTGTTCAATTAAAGTGGAACGTTACGCATAACAACTAAATAATATTCTTTAGCAAGGAACATAAATTCCACATTAATAATTATGCCACCAAAATTAGTGTGTGCTCTAAATTGCCTCCAACATTGTCCCTGTTTTTTTTTTTTTGCTGGAGGCTGCCATTTTGCTGAAGCCCAGAGCCCCTGAGTAGAAGTAAAGCGTAAAGTGGAACTAAATTCAACGACTCAACAGTTTAACCACTTCCCGACTGCTCGCAGTATATTTACTGCGGCAGTGTGGCGCTGTCTCGCGAATCGCCGTAAATAGGCGGCGATTCATGGATGCGCAGCAAGGGGACAAGAGCGTGCTGCCGGCGGTGCGCTCTAGTGCCCGCCACACTCTGGAGGAGTGTGCCTGCGGCTTGGGCGAACCCAATGTCCGCTGGCGAGCCGCGATGAGCTGCCAGAGGGAAAGAACGGGGAACCGCCGATGTAAACACAGTGGTTCCCTTTTCTGACAGGCGGCATCTAAGAGATCTACTGATCCCTGTCACTGGGATCAGTTAGATCTCTTATGCCCCTGGCAGCCCAGCCCCCACACAGTTAGAACACACACAGGGAACACAGTTAACCCCTTCACCGACCCCTGCAGGTTAACCTCTTCACTGCCAATGACATTTACACAGTAATCAGTGGATATTTAAATTTCTGATCGCTGTATAAATGTCATTGGTCCAAAAAAAGTATAAAAAATGTCCGACATGACCGCCCCATTATCAAAGTCCCGATAAAAATCGCAGATTGCCGCCATTCCTAAAAAAAATGTAAAAACGGCAGGAATGAATTCTCATGGTTTGTAAATGCAGCAACTTTTGCGCAAACCAATCAATAAACGTCGATTGCGATTTTTTTTTTTACCAAAAATATGAGGAAGAATATAAATCGGCCAAAACCGATGAATACATTTGTTTTTTTATATATTTTTTTTGGATTTGTAATTTAGCAAAAAGTAAGAAATATTGTTTTTTTTTTTGCAAAATTGTCGCTCTTTTTTGTTTATAGCGGTGATCAGAAATGACGCAGAGGTGACCAAATTCCACCAAAAGAAAGCTCTATTTGTGGGAAAAAAAGGGGGCAAATTTTGTTTGGGTACAACGTCGCATGGCCGCGCAATTGTCATCTAAAGCGAAGCAGTGCCAAATCGCTAAAAGTGAACAGTTTAACCACTTCCCGACCGCGTGCAGTATATTTACTGCGGAAGTGTGGCGCTGTCTTGCGAATCGCCGGAAATAGGCGGCGATTCATGGACGCGCAGCTAGAGGGCAAGAGCACGCCGGCGGTGGCACGCTCTAGTGCCCGCCGCACTCTGGAGGAGTGTGCCCACGGCTCGGGCAGACCCGATATCCGCCAGCGAACCGCAATGAGCTGCCAGAGGGAAAGATCGAGGAACCACCGATGTAAACATGGCGGTTCCCCGTTCTGACAGGCAGCAACTAAGAGATCTACCGATCCCTGTCACTGGGATCAGTTAGATCTCTTATCCCCCTGGCAGCCCAGCCCCCCTACAGTTAGAACACACACAGGGAACACAGTTAACCCCTTCACTGCCCCCTGCAGGTTAACCCCTTCACTGCCAATGACATTTACACGGTAATCAGTGGATATTTAAATTTCTGATTGCTGTATAAATGTCATTGGTCCCTAAAAATTGCAGATCGCCGCCATTACTAAAAGACGTTAATTCTCATGGTTTGTAAACACAGCAACTTTTGCGCAAACCAATCAATAAACGTTGATAGCGATTTTTTTTTACCAAAAATATGAGGAAGAATATAAATCGGCCAAAACCGATGAATAAATTTGCTTTTTTATAATTTGTTTTTTTTTGGATTTGTATTTTAGCAAAAAGTAAGAAATATTGTTTTTTTTTTTGCAAAATTGTCTCTCTTTTTTTGTTTATAGTGGTGATCAGAAATGACGCAGAGGTGACCAAATACCACCAAAAGAAAGCTCTATTTGTGGGAAAAAAGGACGCACATTTAGTTTGGGTACAATGTCGCATGACCGTGCAATTGTCAGCTAAAGCGACGCAGTACCGAATCGCAAAAAGTGCTCTGGTCCTACGGTGGGAAATCCTTCAGCTGTGAAGGGGTTAAAAAAACTGTTACATTCCTGGAATGCCAGGATTACTAACTGTCACATTTGCTTTTTGTCCTCAACCAAACTGTGAAATCATCAAATGGTGTCATAACTGATCACATGTGCAGCGCCATGGCAGTTGCAGATCAAACAGAAGCAGCTTCCTCGGTTGTAAAGGATAGAAGGGTTCAATTCTGCTTTAAGGCTGTCAGCAGATCGGTCTCTACAAACTCAGCAGTGCCTAAAAATGTCTAAAATTGGGAGCAACTGAGCATGTGCATAGCAGGGTGAGACTGGGTTTTAAACAGTATAGACACTTGTTTTTAATATTTCACATAGCTATACCTGCAAAAGGGGCCAGCCTGAAGTGATCTAGCAGAACTTAATTTTCTGAATAAAGTTCCATTTGACAAAAAAAAGAAAAAAGGAAGCTGATTTTGCACGCTGCAGTTTTAGTAAATCAACCCCTGTATGTCCATATTAGCACAATAAATAATGGAAAGTAATTTTTCCAACTCATCCAGATACAGAAAAACAAAGTCTGCAACAATAAACATTTATGTGGGCAATAAAAATAACATTTCTTTTTTCTGTTTACTAGACAGGGAACAGAACCATGGTCACATAAAATTTAGTCACTGCAAAAAAGGGTATAATCAAAAATACAAACAAAGCAGTATATACCGTGAAATACATTCTGAAGTTAAATGTTGGTAATAGAAATGGCCACACTAAAGTACAAGTAAATAAACATGAGTGGGCATATAGTCTAAAATTGAATGATCAAATACATGAATGTATATTTTTGTTGGGTCTGTCATATCTGGTATCAGCTCAGGCATTGCTGTCTGGAGCCTAGATGCATAGTAATTACCTAAAGCAGCACGACTGAAAATATTGATCAGCAGAAACCTGGGTACCCTCCTGATGTACAGCAGAGGCTATGGAGCTGAAAGCCCTACTCTGCATCTCATCTTTGGAATATATATATCTATCAGAGATGGTTACTGTGAGTTAGAACACAAACACAACCTTTAAGAAACTGCAAATAAAAAGGATATTCATCTGTGTGGCTGTTTATGTACCCTCTGCAATAGATGGCGTTGGTTATTTGGAGCAGATAGAAAATAAAAGTGGCTAAGACACCCTAAAATTGAAATCTTGGTGTGGAATTTGCAACAATATTCTGTGTTCCTGTTTCTCAGCACCTTTCTAACAGGAGAGTCCTTGCAGTAGATAGATCGACCGATAGATAGATAGATAGATAGATAGATAGATAGATAAAGATATATATAAAAGCTGGTCAGGATAGGACTCATCCAACACATATCACAATCCTTCAGGTGCAAAGCAGATAAGGAGATCACCCAATCTCCAATATATATATCCAATGGTAGTCCAATCTGTAACACCTTGTATATTTGATAGGAGAGTTACAAACTCATCAAAAAGACAATTTCGGACCCATCAAGATCAGGTATGACATACCTGTCTTGTCATACCTGATGAAGGATCTTGATGGGTCTGAAATTGTCTTTTTGATGAGTTTGTAACTCTCCTACCAAATATACAAGGTGTTACAGATTGGACTACCATTGGATATATATAATAGAGTGCATAGATCTTGGCTTCATTTTTTAGAATGGACTCTGGTTTCCACCAAAAACCCTATATACACCAATAAAATCACTGGCTTCTGGTTACACTGGCCCTAAAGTTATGGGGCCACATTATTGTGGAAAGAACACAGGGTTGTAAAATCTGTCCCAATGACTAAAGTGAATGTGATGCTGTCAGTGCTATAAATAAATGAAAAAGAAAAAAACATTCACCAATTTAAATATACACATTAGGATTAATTTACTAGCATTACATATATGCATATAATACTTATATGTAAACATTATACTGAAGAATATGCATGGCTTGCTGAATAGTAGCTAATGGGGTTGATTTACTAAAACTGGAGAGTGCAAAATCTGGTGCAGCTCAGCACAGAAACCAATCAGCTTCCAAGTTTTATTGTCAAAGCTTAACTGAACAAGCTGAAGTTAGAAGCTGATTGACTACCATACACGCTTACACCCTGAACCAGATTTTGCGCTCTCCAGTTTTAGTAAATCAACTCCATTATCTGCAGCAAGGCATGCATATTCATCAAAGCCTACATATCATTATATTTTCTATGCACACATATGGTATAATGTTTACATTTTCTTATTATATGTATATATGGAATGCTACACATTACATATAAATAATATGTAATGCTTATAATGTAAATGTTACATATGTAATGTTTACATAAATACAAATCGTTACTTTGCCCAGTACTGTTGTGACTGCAGCGGCCTGGCACAACCATGCATGGTATACAATATGTGTGTGAACAAATCCATGTGCCTGTAAAAAAGAGGCACAGTTTTCAAAAGTATTTTAGCTTTTCTGCTTGACCAATTCATTTACATTTGTAATATGGTATACACACGTATCTTTTATATTACTATACATCCGAAACTACTTATACGTACGGAACGACGTCTATTACCTCAAC
>BLSH010152934.1:1407112-1424376 GCA_018402905.1 Glandirana rugosa
TAATCGACTCTTTCCATAAAAAAGAAAAAATTGGCGAACGGCAGGCGGGCGGCAGTAACTCGCCTCGCCGAGAGCAACGCCCGCCTACAGTATACTGGGAAATTCAGCCCTAACGCACGCTAGCCCGCGCGCGTAGGGCCGAGACAGCCACAACCACACAGGGGTCCTGTGTGGCGCAGTGGCTACCCCCACTTGTCGGTAACCCGTAGTACCGACAAATGGTACACTAGCCGGCACTACTTCAGTGCCGACTAGTGTTTACGGTGAAGGGGCTAAGCGTGGAAGTGGCATTTGTGATCAGCCGTGACTTCATCACGGCCGATCACATGGTAAACAGCCATGATGCCCAATGGCTGTTCACCCCCATCGGTGACGCGGTGTGTCCTGGGGACACACCAACACCGACAGAGCCGGGATGCGCGCGCCCGATCGCACGCAATCCCGACTTAAAGGGTCATATGACATCCGCCCGCAACGAGAGCCGCTCCGCTCAATGACGGCGGGCGGACGGCAAGCGGTTAAAAAAGAAAAAATACCTTTCTCAGCTAATAAATCAAACTAAAATACACACATGTAACATACAGTATATCTGTATAATGTATGAACACAGAACATATTAACTGTTTTTTTAAAGCCTTTTAGCAAAGTAATTTGCACTTTATATTGTAAACTTTTGAGGATAGATTCCCCACATCTAGCTCTAAAAAGATCTTCTGAAAAACTTCAAAGGAATATTTTTTAGGGTAGCTTAACTACTTCAGCCCCGGAAGGATTTCACACTTTAGGACCAGAGCACTTTTTGCAATTCGCCACTGCATTGCTTTAACTGACAATTGAGCGGTCGTGCGACGTTGTACCCAAAAAAAATTTGCGTCCTCTTTTCCCACAAATAGAGCTTTCTTTTGGTGGTATTTGATCCCCTTTGCGTCATTTCTGATCACCGCTATAAACAAAAGAAGATCGACAATTTTGCAAAAAAAAAACTAACAAATTTCTTACTTTTTGCTAAAATACAAATCCAAAAAAAAAAAATATAAATAAAAATTTTTTTATCGGTTTTGGCCGATTTATATTCTTCCTCATATTTTTGGTTAAAAAAAATCGCAATTGGCATTTATTGATTGGTTTGCGCAAAAGTTGCCGAGTTTACGGATGATGAGAATACATTTTTGGGGTTTTTTAGCGGTACTGCGATATTGCAGCGGTCATGTTGGACCATTTTGACACTTTTTTGGGACCATTGGCATTTATACAGCGATCAGTGCTATAAAGATGCACTGATTACTGTGTAAATGCCATTGGCAGTGAAGGGGTTAACATGGAGGGTGCGCTCTTGCAGCCGCAGTCATATGATGGCGGTTTGCGATATCCAACCACTTTGTCGCCGTCAGACTCAGGTCGGTGGTCGGCAAGTGGTTAAAGACTCTGAAGCCGCCCCACACAGCGCGACCTCAGCGCGGATTGCAAGCGACTTCTATAATAGAAGTCAATGCAAGTCGCTCTGAGGTCGCCCCAAAGTAGTGCAGGGAACTTTTTCTAAGTCAGATTCACTTGAGTCGCTCCTATTAGAACAGGTTCCATTGCACTGCATGGAGCGTGACTTGTCAGGCGGCTAGGTCGCCTGACAGGTCGCCCCTATGTGAATCGGGACTAAAAGCATAAATGAGTCCCATAATCATGCTTTCTGATACAAAATGAGAGTGCTATGTGAAAAAATACACCATACCATTATGCTTGTTTTTGCTGCACAAATGGAGAACAAACAAAAGGTATAATTGTATTTAAATGTAATAACATATGGTGCAAAGTGGGAGAGGTTTCATCAACTATAATGCGCAATATCTCTGAAACCAAACCAGCACATACATTCCTTTTTGTAGCACAAATCAGCACAGATGCAGCGCAAATGAATGCTGTCTTTGTTTTTACATTTTAATAACATTGGGTGCAAAGTGTGTGGGGCTTGATGTTACATAACCTGAATTTGAATTCCATTATCTCAAAAACTGAACCAGCTAAAACATTAATTTTTATGGCACAAATCAGCACAAACAAATTGTATAATTGTTTTTTAAAATTTAATAGCATGGGGTGCAAAGTTGGGCGGAGTTTCATCAACTATTAAGAGTAATATCTCTGAAACCAAATACCTACTCAATCATAATTTCTTCATGTTCGACGGGGACCATTACTTACAAAGATGCGGAGCCTCTATGGGAGCCAAGTTCTCCCTCTCCCTGGCCAACCTATACATAGGTTGGTGGGAGAGGCTCCGCATCTTTGCTCCCGGTGGCCCCCGCCGCCAGGATACACATTTTTACTGTCGCTATATTGACGACCTCCTGTTTATTGTGTCCAAGGATGTAGTACAACCAGATGAGTGGATTGCCTGCATGAATGACAACAACTTAAATCTCAAGTTCACTGCTTGTCATGAGGATACCCCAATTACCTTCCTGGATGTCACCCTTACAGCCACGGGGGGACGAGTCATGTCAAGTCTATTCAGAAAGCCTTCAGTGGGTAATTCACTCCTTAGAGCAGACTCGGGTCACCTGAAACATACCTTAAGAGGGATCCCGGTAGGACAATTCCTCAGGCTCAGGCAGATCTGCAGTGATCCGTCTGATTATGAGCATGAGAAATTGGGCATGCGACAGCGATTTTTGGACAGAGGATATTCGGTGCCGGTCATACAAAGGGCAATTGACATTGCAGATAATGTTCCATGGGACAGATTGTTCCATAGTTCCAGCCACACTGAGTGTAATCCCCGGTCTGGCAGTCGCCGTCCTGTTTTTACCACCCCATTTAGTGCAGATTTCAATAAGGTGAGGAATATAGTACTTAAATATCTGCCAGTGCTGTGCAATGATTCTAAATATGCCCGTATTCTGTCTGATGGTATTAAAGTGGTCTCCCGCAGGGCTCCATCCCTGGGTTCAAGTCTGTCTCCAAGCCTCTTCGCCAGCAGATCCAGGAGGGGACATTGGTTACAATTCAAGGGCACTTTTTGTTATGGGAAGAATGGTTGTCCATGCTGTCCGCGTGTCTGGAGGGGGGACACCATTCAATCCACCTCAAATAACAAAATGTCCAACATTGCAAGGTTCATTAATTGTAACACTAGATATGTGATTTACATTATCACCTGCACACAATGTAACGTGCAATATGTTGGACGAACCACACGGAGGCTACCCGATCGGCTGAATGATCATCTCAAAGACATAGATAAAGACCGTGGCACGAATGTCTCCAGACATTGGAATGAGATGTTTTTTGTTTATTAATTCTAATCCCCCCCCCCCCCCCCAGCTGGTTCGGCTTGGTCAATTCCCACAGGGGAGTCAGTCTCCGTGTCCTTCTGAAATCTTCATCATATTGATTGGACTCAGCATAATGAATGGATCACATTGGACGGCCCTCTGTTGGATTTCACCACACTGAACACAAGAAACCACCTGAACACCTCTGATGCTAATTGTGTTAGTTATGTCAATTGAGTTGATTATTGATTGTGTTTAAGTGGCTGTTTTTGTATACAATGTTGAGAGACTTTGTATATATACATGAATTTAGACTTATGCCATTGTAGCTATGAGTAAGCTCCCTTAGGGGGGCGTGAAAAGCGTTAGCTTTTCTCCCCTATTTTTGTACCGTATGGACCTATTTTTGCAATAAAAGCATTGAAAGGAGTGCGGCCATCCGGAGTTTCCTTTTCTCTTCAAATGGCACAAACGTTCATTTTTGCAGCACAGATGCAGCACAATAATGCTATCTTTGTTTTAAGATTTTAATAACATGGGATGCAAATTGGGTGGGGCTTAAGGTCACATAAACGAAAATTTAATATGCATTAACTTCAAAACCGAAGTGCAGAAACATTCATTTTTAGGCACAAAACAGTTTTTAAGCTTAACAGCTGGTGGTCCCTCACCCTGAATTTTGGTTGTGATCTGCCGAATTTAGTAAGTGCAAATTTTGCGTGCGCACAAGTGAGTTGTGTATGCAATGGACGTGTGTCCATGTATTGTAAATATATTAATCTGCAAATAAAATAAACATTTTGGATGGTATTTTAAGCAACATTTAAAGCATGTGAACGATAATTTGTTCAATGTTCATTCTTACCTTTCAATGCCATTGCCTAGTGACTTGGAAAAATTCTTGTCACTGGTGGTGCTCTTTTGTCCTGGGCCTCAAATGTATGGGAACTGCCTTGTGCAGGTGTTCAAAGCTCCAAAAGATGTCAAACTCTTTAAAATGACAGTATCAAAACTTGTACGGTTACACGTTTGGCAAACATTCTTACCGCAATTTCAATTTCATTATTTATGTAAATATAAAAGGCGTGTTTTAAGAACTAATGAAAATTAAGTAAGGTACTTAAAATATCAAAGTAAATTAATTAACATTTATTTATTTGTTGAAAATGATAACAATTTTATGTTAAAATTACAAGCCAACAGAGTCTTTTTTTCTCAGTGTGCTTCTCTTCAATTTTCTGCAATAGATCAGCAGTTGCCACTACCCTCTAGTAGTATTTCTAGACTTCCATTTACATATTTCTTATTTCCTAATGTTAGAATTCTTCTCCTTTTCAATTTTCCGGTTGAATACTTCTCTGATCCACATCGCCACAACCAAAGGATTTTATCTTCAGCCCCATTTGTCAGCACCGGGCCTGGCAACTGTCCTCTCAAGTCCTGAATGCCAGATTGTAGGATGCTCTACTGGAATTACTGGGTTTTAATGGGCAGTAGATTTAAGAACATTAGGTGAGCAGCACAAAGGGAACGTTTTAGGCCTGCAAGGTGCTTAGTATAGTAACATTTAGAACAGCTTTGTGTTAAAATTTGTTCATGTTGAAAAAAAAGCTGCCAAAAGTTTCCTGCAAGAGAAAAGGTAGTATACTCCACATTCCCTCCATTCTGGCATTGTTGCCTCTTTCGCATTAAACTGTTTACCCCTCTTCATGCCATTATCTCATCCTCCAGTCATTATGCCATTACAGAACTCAGCAGGATTATAGGGGTGTAGGGGTCAAACGATGGAAACACAGTGCATGACAATGAACACAGGCATTCAGCACACCCGAAAGTGTGGAAAGCTAAACAGACTGATGAAGGCTGCACTGCTGAAATGGAAGGGAAGGTAGGAAGCACAGGCTGCTGGAGAGGCGAGTATACTAACTCTTCTCTTGCAAGAACCTTTCAACAGCTCCTTTTTTGAACATGGCAGAATTACTTTAAGCGTATCCAAACCTAAAAATAAAAATATTATGTTGTTCCACCCCTGAAGGAGCCACTGGTATATTTGAATCCTCTGTTCCTTTCTCGTCCTGATACCACACCAACTCACACCACCAAATTACCTTGGCTGGAGGGTCTCTCATCAGTGACACAGGAAGAATATGAATAGGCGGTTATCCTGTCTTCTCTTATCTTCTCCTTCTTCCACAGCCCCCATCTTCTTATAGTACAGAGCCTTGGGGGCAATCTGCACATGCTCAGTTTGGTGTGTATTGCTAAAGAGTTTTTTCTTGGGAGGATGCATGTGATTGGCACAGAGCCAATCAGCACTGCCCAGACAGAGGGTCAGGAGTCCTGCAGGGACAGGGACAGTCAGAGTAGAATGAAAGCTCCTTCTACAAGCTAACCAGACACTGATAGAAGTCATAAGACTGCTATATACTGTATACAGCTGATGAGAGAAGGTGTTTAGCAGTTTATATTTACTAAAATAATTACATTTCCATGCTCTGTGTACTGTGGTGGACCAGATATAGTAAATGCAGGGCCCTGGGTTTAGTATCACTTTAAGGCCTCATACAAACGGCGTTATGAAAAAACGAGCTGTAAAGCTAGTACCGACACCAGGATAAAAGCCACGTTAAAAAGGTGATTTTTTTCAGCGTTTTGCATTGACATCAATGTGTGTTTTTCAGCGCTAGCTTTCAGCAGCATTGATTTGAATAGAAGTCGCACCAGAAGTCAAGTCATGATGATCCGACTTGCAGCGCGACTTGTGTGCTGAGGATCTTGAAAGGGAACCCCAGCAAAAATGAAAAAAAAATTGCTTAGGGTTCGCCCCCAAGAGATACCAGACCGTTCAGTATGGTATGGGTTTCAAGGGGAAAAAAACGGTGTAGGGTCCCCCCCATACCAGACCCTTATCCGAGCATGCATCCTGGCAGGCCAGGAAAAGGGGTGGGGATGAGTGAGCGGCCCCTCCCTCCTGGACCATCCTAGGCCGCATGCCCTCAACATGGGGGGTGGGTGCTTTGGGGCAGGGGGGCGCTGCACCCCCCACCCCAAAGCACCTTGTCCCCATGTTGATGAGAACAAGGGTCTCTTCCCGACAACCCTGGCCTTTGGTTGTCAGGGTCTGCGGGTGGGGGATTATTGTAATCTGGAAGCCCCCTTTAACAAGGAGGACCCCAGATCCTGCACCCTATGTGAATGAGTATGGGGTACACCCCTACCCATTCACCTAAAAAAAATGTAAAAAAAAACACACTACACAGCTTTTTAAAATATTTTATTAAATCAGCTCTGGCTCTTCTATCTTCTGCTCTTTTGCTGGGTCTTCTGTCTTCTGCTCTTTTGCCGCTGTCTTCTCCACTGTCTTCACCCTTTGTTCTTCTGCCCATGTTGACACAACGGATCTCTTCGACTAATGGTATCTCCACGCTCTGCATTGACTTATGTTGGCATGGGGCGGGGCCACCCACTGACATCATACATAGACTCCGCCCCCTATGACGTCACCACCGAGGCATGATGGGGTGATGGCCTCATAAAGGGCGGAGCCTCCAGGTGACGACAGCGAATGGCCTCGCCCCATGCCAGTACAAGTCAATGTAGAACGCGGAGGCACCATTAGTCAGGGAGATTGCGTTGTGTCAATATGGGAAGAAGAACAGAGGGAGAAGACAGCAGCAAAAGAGCAGAAGACAGAAGACCCAGCAAAAGAACAGAAGATAGAAGACCCCTCAGAAGAAAGAAGACACTGCAAAAGAGCAGAAGAAAGAAGAAGCTGGAGAGGGAGAAGAGCCGGAGAGGGAGACGATGCCGGAGCTGATTTCATAAAGTATTTTAAAAAGCTGTGTAGTGTGTTTTTTTTTACAGTTTTTTTAGGTGAATAGTTAGGGGTACAATGTACCCCATACTCATTCACATAGGGTGGGGGGGCCGAGATTTGGGGGCCCCCTTCCAGATTCCAATAAGCCCCAGTCCACAGACCCTGACAACCAGTGGCCAGGGTTGTTGGGAAGAGGCCCTTGCCCTCATCAACATGGGAACAAGGTGCCCCAAAGCACCCACCCCCCATGTTGAGGGCATGTGGCCTGGTATGGTCCAGGAGAGGGGGTGCTCGCTTTTCCCCACCCCCTTTCCTGGCCTGCCAGGCTGCATGCTTAGATAAAAGTCTGGTATGGATTTTGGGGGGACCTTATGCCGTTTTTTCGGCATGGGGGTTTCCCCTTAAAATCTGTACCAGACCGAAGGGTCTGATACCTCTTTTGGGGGGGAACCCTACATAATTTTTTTTCCATTTTTGCGGAGGTTTCCCTTAAAGATCGTCAGCACACAAGTCGCACCATCATCATCATGATCCGACTTCTGGTGTGACTTCTATTGAAATCAATGGGCTCCCATAGGGAACCATTGATTTTGAATAGAGGCAGAGAAAGGCCTGACCAGGCTTAATGCTGTTTTTACAATGTTGAGTCGTGTTTTTGAGCGTTTTGCTGGCGTCAGCGTCAAAACAGCACTAGCACTGTAGCTTCAGAACGCACTGGTCCTGGATTTTTTTTACAGCTTAAAAAGGCCTATGTCAGTTACAGCTCAAAAACGTCAGTGTGTGCATTAGGCCATTGAATAACAAGGAGAGGTGTTTTTAAGCTGTAAAAACAGCTAAAAAACGTGGCTGTAAAAACAGCTCAAAAACGTGGCTGTAAAAATGCCCATGTGTATGAGGCCTAAGGCTGTGATGAGCAGTAATACTAAGCACTGCCATCTTGAGGTTAAATACAAATCCGCTTTTACAGTAACAATGCACAGTGTTACAGTTCTATTGGAGGTTAACTGTCCTTAGATAAGTTTCCTGCATTCCTTTTCCATTTTCACTTTTTTTCACACGGTTCCAGGTAGCTTTGTTTATTCCTCCAGTGTATCTATTGAAGGAGCCAAGGTTGGTGCACAAGAAAGATAACATTGTTTTTGCTTCCAGGTCATCTCACAGGAAGTGACAAGGGCACTGCATTTCTATCAAGATCAACAGGTATTTTTCTGTGCTTGTTAAAAAAAAAATATAAACTTGGCTTGACCAGTTATCCTTTAAATGGCCCTTTAAACAATCACTGAAATTAAATAAACTAAACGGGGTGGGTTGGCTTTCCCCTACCTAAATTATAAGTATGTACTATCTTGTCTGCTCCTATAATATGCTATTCTTTTAGAGCTCAGATATTATTGATGGTGACATTATAAAAGATATTAGCTATAATAATGACCACAATGCTCAAAGAAGCAAAGGTATTATTTTTTTATAAAGAAAGTAAAACCCTAACAAAAAATCTTAAAGAATATTACAGAGCATATGGAAATTAAAGTGCAGAGATGATACGTTACTAACGTCCATTCTCAAAGTTCTGTATCTTAGCTGGGCTCCAGGAAGAAAGAGGGTGACACCCTCTGCCCACAACTATATAGCCCCCGTCCAATGAGCAATAATCTGTAAACTATTAGTGCTGTCCTTGATAACCACTAGGAAGTATAGTGTTGTCCTGAATATCCTCCAGCGGATGGCGAGTTCCTTGGTCTAGGTATTCTAGCAACAGCTGACCTTTTGATCTTGCATCAGCTGAGTTGAAAGAGTTGCTCTCAGGCCTTCTAATTTCCATGTCACCAGGTCTACCCCTGTCTCATCACAGCAAGAGGCCTATATGAAAACATCCTTCAGGAGATGAATTCCCATTTTTGACCCCCTGTTACAAACACCCTGATGTGTAAACTGATTCTACTGGTATTCCAAGATATCTCCTTTAGGGGCCAGATGGCTCTTTGATAACACGACAGTAAAAATCCATAAATGTCTGATATTAACCTCCCTGACGGTATGATTTCAGTGTCTGATGACAAATTTCATCACAAATCAGTATCGCTCAATTCTGCAAGTGATTCTCATTTACTATTGCTGTTTTCTAGCTGGTCAAAATGCACTTTTGACGTAAAGGGACGCTTTTTGGATGCCGTGGACATTCTCAAGTTTCCAGGCAGAAAGAATGGCATATATAATATAAAAGTGCATGCAGGGCACTGCACAAAGCACTAAGGACAAAAGGGATGTGAAATGATTTGATAAAGTAATGTAATCTTACAGATTACAGTGTACTGTATGTGTTGTGTATGTTTCACTTTTTGAATTTACCGTCGGGCTCCACTCCATGCCACGCGATGCTTGCAGGGAACGGAGCCCGGAACCCAGAGGCATCGGGCGAAAGATTCCGCCAGAGGACACAGGGGGGTGACATCGCAGGATCCTGGGGACAAGGAAAGTAACTTTGCCTGGATCCTGTGATGCGATCCTGAGTGTGGCTCGGGGTTACCGCTTTTGGTATTGAGAACTCACCCCGAGCCGCACTCGGGATAACCACCAGGGAGATTAAAACATGTTGTCCCCTCAACACATGCCACTTTTTGCCTGAATGTTACACCACCACCATTCTTCAGAGACCACTGACATTGCACCATTCTTCTTCTTGAAATCTTCTTTGGGTCAACTTGATAGGGTCCACTACAAGCAAGGGGTATCCATTCACTCACCATTCATTAGGATACACTTAACCAGCTTCAGATACTGAACATTGAAGAGGGCTTTACCCAACTATAACCGCACAAAAAGCAATACATTATATATATATCATGGGTGTGCACAGCCTATTGCATTAGGGTATGCACCCCAAAGTCCAAACACATGCCTGTGTGTGTGTGTGTGTGTGTATATATATATATATATATATATACAGTATCTCACAAAAGTGAGTACATCTCTCACATTTTTTTTAAATATTTTATGCTATCTTTTTATGTGATAACACTGAAGAAATGACACTTTGCTACAATGTAGTGAGTGTACAGCTTGTATAACAGCGTAAATTTGCTCTCCCCTTAAAATAAATCAACACACAGGCATTAATGTCTAAACCGCTGGCCACAAAAGTGAGTAAGCCCCTAAGTGAAAATGTCCAAATTGGGCCCAATACTGGTAACTAGAAGTTCAACATGGCACCTCATTGCAAAGAACTCTCTGAGGATCTGAAAAAAAGAAGTGTTCCTCTACATAAAGATGGCCTAAGCTATAAGATGATTGTCAAGACCTTGAAACTGAGCTGCAGCACAGTGGCCAAGACCATACAGCAGTTTAACAGGACAGATTCCACTCAGAACAGACCTCGCCATGGTCGACCAAAGAATTTGAGCGCACGTGCTCAGCATCATATCCTGAGGTGGTCTTTGGGAAATAGATGTATGAGCACTGCCAGCATTGCTGCAGAGGTTGAAGAGGTGGGGGGTAAACCTGTCAGTGCTCAGACCATACGCCGCACACTGCATCAAATTGGTCTGCATGGCTGTCATCCGAGAAGGAAGCCTCTTCTAAAGATGATGCACAAGAAAGCCCGCAAACAGTTTGCTGAAGACAAGCAGACTAAGGGCATGGATTACTGGAACCATGTCCTGTGGTCTGATGGTGTCAAGCGTGTGTGTCGGCAACCAGGTGAGGAGTACAAAGACAAGTGTGCCTTGCCTACAGACAAGCATGGTGGGAGTGTCATGATCTGGGGCTGCATGAGTGTTGCCGGCACTGGGGAGATACAGTTCTTTGAGGGAACCATGAATGCCAACATGTACTGTGACATACTGAAGCAGAGCATGATCCCCTCCCTTCAGTAGACTGGGCCACAGGGCAGCATTCCAACATGATGATAACTCCAAACACACCTGCAAGATGACCACTGCCTTGCTAAAGAAGCTGAGGGTAAAGGTGATGGACTAGCCAAGGCATGTCTCCAGACCTAAACCCTACTGAGCATCTGTGGGGCATCCCCAAATGGAAGGTGGAGAAGCGCAAGGTGTCTAACATCCACCAGTTTTGTGATGTCGTCATGGAGGAGTGGAAGAGGACTCCAGTGGCAACCTGTGAAGCTCATGTGAATTCCATGCCCAAGAGGATTAAGGCAGTGCTGGAAAATATTGGTGGCCACACAAAATATTGACACTTTGGGCCCAATTTGGACATTTTCACTTAGGGGTGTACTCGCTTTTGTTGTCAGCGGTTTAGACATTAATGTTTGTGTGTCGAGTTATTTTGAGGAGACAGCAAATTTACACTGTTATACAAGCTGTACTCTCATTACTTTACATTGTAGCAAAGTGTCATTTCTTCAGTGTTGTCACATGAAAGGATATAATAAAATATTTACAAAAATGTGAGGGGTGTACTCACTTTTGTGAGATACTGTATATACTGTATTGAACATAATAACAGCTTGATATGCTTCTACCAGTACCCACCAGATCAAGCAGATCTAAATGTCACGACCTAATATGCTATAGCTCTTTATGGTATATATAGCTTGGGATTAGGAAGGCCTGCTCAGATTGGCCTTCTATACTGCAATTTCTGCCTGTCAGGGGCAATTCAATACTCCAAATGTAAAGCAAAGTCTCTTATTTGTATGAAGAGAGCTTACTGTCAATTTGTCCCTCAACTCACACAGACAGATGTGAGACTTTCCTATATAAATGTCAGGTCAAATAACACGTATGTAAACCTTAACCAATGACAAAACCACAGCAAGAATGAGTAATATCAGAATGGGATGTATCAAATAATTAAAGTTACCATTGGCCTTACTGGAATGTCCAAATATTACCTCCCACCAATAACCTCTAGCACCATTCTCTAGTTGATGTGCTGCTTTCCTTTATCTTATCCTGATTGTGGTAAATTAGTATAGTAGCATTAGCTCTCTCTTGCTGTAATTTCCTCATAAGGTTTTTCTCCCTGTCCCAATCTGTCAACCATTCCTTTATCCCACACCAAGATTCAGGGCTCCCAAATTAACAGGGCAGTTATAGTTGATGTCTACAGACAAATTGACAATATACGGTATCACATAATTCCATACATAAAAACAATATATCTGGAGCACAATACAGTGCTGTATCACTAAAAACACCCCTAGATTAAACCAGGAGTGATATTAAGTCCATGGTCCATATAGGTCTATTACTAGACCTTCAAAAGTCTATATAGCAGTGGGTAGGCAGCTGCTGTCTTCAGAGTAAGCCAGCTCTGCATGGAAACAAATAGGGGGAAGAAAAGAAGCACCACCTAATTGCAGAGATTCAAACACATTTACTGCACACAACATTAAAACACTTGCAACATGTAAGTAGAACAGTAGCTCAGCAATGGGATGTGGAGGGGAGGACGCTGTCCTGGATCGTTCCGCAATAATCACGCCGTTTGCAAGGAGAGTGGTTTTCCAGCAGCTTCCTCAGAGCGTCCTGTGGCCACCAGGAAGCGATCAGCATGGAGTGAGGGCGGAAGTGATGGCACGGAGAACCCTGGAACAACCGGGTAGGCACAGGCTACGTGCTCGGAGCTCCAGTTCCTTCTATAGGCCTGGGGGGGAAACTGTCTATCAGCCACTAATATAATTGTTCTAATTACATCTTGTAAGTTGTGTGCAATAAATGTGATTGAATCTCTGCACTTAGGTGGCGCTTCTTTTCTTACCCCTATTTGTTCACATAATTCCATCCCTGTGCCTGGATTTCAGAGACATTGTCCAAGGCACACCATGCACCTCTAGCTATCGTTCAAGGAACACCCTAGTTTCATGACTAATGTTGCATTAATATCCTTTAGGAAAAAGAAACACATTCTTCTCTTATGTCCCAAATAATACACAGGTGCTTCCTTCCTGGCAATGATCTCCCCATCCAGAACACAGAGTGAAGCATCTTCCAAACACTCTTCATTCACTATCATGTATTGACCTGGCATGCAAAGGACATCATGGTCATGACACGACCGAATATATAAACCGAGTCTGCACTTCTGTGTATGGGATCCCCCACCCTTCTTCTATTGCAGTGTCCGGGTTCCCAGCCTACTCCAAGAGGAAGCCTTGCTCTTTCCAGCAGTGTCAGCGACAGACTGTTTATTATTCCTAAGCTTATACCTCCGGAATTATTTCTTAAGTGTATGATTTGCACATAGACTTACCTTTATTGTTAACTAGTTGATATGCCTTTTATATGTACAAGCTGATGGTTTACTAATCAGCTACTGTTTATCTTATTCTATCCCTCATACACCATTCAATTTTTTTTTATACAATTACCCTTAGTTGATAGTAAATGCAGCGCTGAGTGTTACGTCGTTTATTGTCAAAAATGGTTTTATGAGGGGTAAATGTCACACCAATGAACCTTCAGGACTTTGAAGATGTAAAGTAACAGTGCACAGGCAGTTGACATTTCCTCATCCTTTTTATATAGAAAAGTTAAAAAGTCCCCTCTTAAAACAGATGTTTTCAAAAAGTTAGGAAAGCTCTTCGTGTTATAGAAAGTACTTTCTTTGGTCAGATGTACTTATTGTATCCCCCAAAGAAACCTTTACAGGCAAATCTACTCCTGATCATCAGGTATGACATTTAAATCTGGCTTGGATCTCATAGTTGTGATAATACCTTTAATTCCTCACAAATGTGTATGATGCAACATTACATGTAATTATTGAGTGAATAATCCATTATACTAATGGTATAATACAACCAGTCCTGAAAGGAATAAAAAGAACTTACTGTATTTTTAAATTATTCTTTAAGAGTAGGGAGACTTTGATAAATGGACTCTAATAAGTACCTGACATTTTTCTCGCTTCTACTCCCTCAGTTCTTGCGAAATGTGTGAGTCTGTCATGACATTAATATAATGATTAATAATGGCATTATATTCACATAACTGGTGTACGCAGAAGTGAATTTAGGACAATGTAGAGGTACGAGGAGAACCTAGCTTCACGAACAGTAATTCTGTGTGATTGACTAGCCTGATAATAAAGGAATCGTTAGAGCTCTTTTGACCACCATATATTGTATAGCTAAACAATGAGAAAATACATTACTTTTTATAATTAAATTCAAACGGCATGATTTAAATTTTATCAATAAAGTCCTGTAGCCATTACCATTAGACTTCTAAATTTGTCTTATTCTCATTTACTGCAGGGTTAGTTTCTGCCTTGAGGTAAGTTGGGAATAGAGTCTCATCCCTGCAGAACCAGCCAGTACACTTACTGTTGAGATAAAGCTGTATAGCTGGCAGCTCGTCATCCACATATAGTCTTTAATGATACAGGTGGAGTACAGAAAAATACAGAGGCTTATCCAGCGTTTTGGCCTGCAGCCTTAATCATAGCTATGATTAAAGTGTTACTAAACCCACAACAGTAAAATGAGTCTGTATATGCAGCATAGCATGCTTGTTATACTCACTGTGGAACTTAAGGGGTTAGTCCTCTGCATAGTGTAAAAAGGCTGAGTACAAGGAGAGGAAAAATTGGGACTTTAAATGAGGCCAGTCATTAAGTAACACACAGTATAGTGCTGCTGATTAGCAAAACGCATGTCCATAATTTATTGATAAAAATAATTAAGTGTACATTACTCTTCTATTAAAACCATGATATGTTATACAAATAATCCAATCATGTACAGAGACAATTAATATACACATATTTTCTTTGAGAAATATCTATATTGAAAGACAAGAAAAAGACATAATAAGCAGTACAAACGGATTTGGATGTCTTGAAATATTCATACAACACAAGCTGTGCCTTTGCATAATATGATCAAATTAATCTGAGCACTCTTTTATATAAACTCGACGCGTTTCATGGCGTACAGCCACTCATCAGGAGTATGATGCAAACAGAGTGTTCTAAAATAGATAATAAACATATGAGTAAATGGTAACTCTATAAGTAAAAAACGCTAATCTGGAAAAAACATAGTTCTTATAACTTACAAGGAAACCCATTGGTGGTGTATCCCATATCCAGGGGAGAGCGGGGGCCAGAGACAGATGCCGACAGTGTAAAAAGGCTGTTTTATCCTGTATGTCATAGATCCTTCCCTCCTGCACTGTCTGTCTGTTAAAGAGCAGCTTAACTACTTCCGAACCAACGCCGTCATATGACGGCGGTCACTTTGAAGTGGAATGCCGTTGTTATGGTAGCAGATAGCTACCATTACCCCAGTATCTTCTTTTAGTGCAGGCGATTCTGCACAAGATAGAAGTGGTCTCAGTGGTGGATTCGCCACAAGATCACTTTTATCAGCGGTGGGAGGGGCCCGCCGGCAGCGGCGGAGATGATCACGTCTGCCCCCCCCCCCCCCAGTGTCCGGTAGTGAGTGGCTGAAGCTGCTTACTCGGCTCCATAACATGGCTGGGCGGAAGCGACGTCACAAGTCACTTCCGCACAATGGTCTTAAAGGGCCCATTTTTTATTTGTAACTTCATTTTTTTCAAATACTTTTTTTTATTCTTGCATTTAAGTGTAAATATGAGATCTGAGGTCTTTTTGACCCCAGATCTAATATTTAGGAGGTCCTGGCATGCTTTTTTCTATTAAAAGGAATGTTTACATATCTTGTAATAGGACTAAGAGTGATCACTTTTTTTTTTAAAGAACAGTGTAAAAATAAAAATTAAAAAGTAAAATAAATAATTGAAAAAAAAGGGGCGTTGCTAGGACATGGAAGAGTGAGGACACACGCCACGGAGCTCTGCATGGCCTGAGGCTGGAACCCATCAGTCACACCGAGCAAGAGAGCCGTTTCTACATGCCGGGTGATCGTAAGCACCCGCCGGCAGCTGGGGAGGCAAGGGGACGCTGCTTCCTCACCCGCGGTTGGATCCAAGATGGCGCCGCCGTGTGTCACTCAGGCGGGAGCCGGGGCTTCTACCAGCAAACAGGCCGCACAGGGGGTGCCACCTGTCATCCCATGAGTGGACTATCAGCTGGACACTGGCTTGTCTGGAGGGGAGAGCAGATTAGCGGAAGCAGGCCTCCGTGACATACTGGCATCACTACCCACCAAACAAGACTTAAAGGAAATGGCAGCCTCCATTGTGTCTGCGCTCTCACGGGAGGTTCACGACCTCAGGCAGCAGGTGGACACGGTGGAAGAGTGGGTGGTAGACCTAGAAGCCTCCGCCACTACCACTGAGGCCCGCGTTACTACATTGGAGAGGGAGCACCAGGCCATCCGCCCGCCACCTCATTGAGATTCAATTGCGGCTGGATGACGGCGAGAACATAGTTACGTAGTTACATAGTTAGTCAGGTTGAAAAAAGACACAAGTCCATCCAGTTCAACCAAAAAAAAACAAAAAACATTTTTTTATATATATACACACATACACAACCAAATAATCCCATATACAATCCTTCACCCACAGTTGATCCAGAGGAAGGAAAAAAACCCCAGCAAAGCATGGATCCAATTTGCTATAACGGGGGAAAAAATTCCTTCCTGATTCCCCGAGATGCAATCGGATTCACCCTGGATCAACTTTACCTAAAAATGTTAGTATCCAGTTATATTATTTACATTAAGGAAAGAATCCAGGCCTTTTTTAAAGCAATCAACTGTGCTGGCCAAAACCACCTCTGGAGGGAGTCTAGTCCACATTTTTACAGCTCTTACTGTGAAGAAACCTTTCCGTATTTGTAGATGAAATCTTTTTTCCTCTAGACGTAAAGAGTGCCCCCTTGTCCTTTGTGATGACCTTAAAGTAAATAACTCCACACCAAGTTAACTATATGGGCCACTTATATACTTGTACATGTTTATCATATCCCCCCTTAATCTCCTCTTCTCAAGTGAGAATAAATTCAGATCCTCTAATCTTTCCTCATAGCTGAGCTCCTCCATGCCTCTTATTAGTTTGGTTGCCCTTCTCTGCACTTTCTCCAGTTCCCCGATATCCTTTTTGAGAACAGGTGCCCAAAACTGAACTGCATATTCCAGATGAGGTCTTACTAATGATTTGTACAGGGGCAAAATAATGTCTCTGGAGTCCATACCTCTCTTAATACAAGAAAGGATTTTGGTTGCTTTGGAAACCGCAGCTTGGCATTGCATGCCATTATTAAGCTTATGATCTACCAACACC
>BLSH010152934.1:1432034-1442551 GCA_018402905.1 Glandirana rugosa
CGTGTATGGGTCGATAACTAATCGTCTACCCACACACAATACATTTTATCTGACTCGTACTATCTTTCGTCCTCCCGAGACCCTTTACATCAACCTCTATGTTTCAGATTGTGTCACCTTAGTAGTGAGCATCATATGTCGTTTCCTCTTGACCACCTCCCCTAATCTCTGGTGTTAACGTCGATATACCATCCTTTTATTAGTAAAGTCAATAATACAAATAATGGTACAAATTGAAATTCCGTAAATATAATCCTAAATGATTTCACACATGCAACGGAAATCAACATTAATCTCAACCCGTGCGATCGTTCGGGTTCCGTCCGGACCCGGACCCGGACTTTGTCCCGAAGTTCGGACGGACCAGCAGAACCCGAACTTCCAGAGGTTCGCTCAACTCTAATTACAACTAAAGGCAACGTACACACTTTAGTAAATCCTAATATAAATGCCTTAAAGTTAAACATGGTAATAAACATAATAACTGAAATGATTATTTTCCTACCATATAGCTGCAATTGTGGTCTCTAATCCCCTCCACCAGTTCTCCTTTGCTGTATACTACGAGTGATGATTCCACTGTGTTAGACTTTGTATCTCCAACTACATTTCCCAGAGCCCTCCTGCTTTCTATCATGCTCAGTCTATTTTACATAACACACACCCATCTGCTAATCAATAGCTGGGTATGTGCTATGTAAAATAGCACAAGTCAGTACAGGTTACTTTGCACACATATTTTTCCATTAATCTGTGTGCTTCTCCCTGCCAGTTCTCCTTTGGTAATTGGTAAACTGACAGAAGAAAAGACAAGCTGGGATCAGCCTGTATAGACAGACCAGTGGGCGGGCAAAGGCGGGACATAGGTGGAAGTGGGTGGGGCTTCATAGCCCGATTGTGAGCCGAGCCTCGTTCTGAACTTCTGTGTAGAATGAAATGTGAGAGCTTTCCATGGACGATATGAGCACCTCCCCCAGTGATGTCAGGACAGTTCTTCAGAGAGGGTGCACGCAAAAGGGGACAACAGGCAATTAGAAAAACAGGAAGTAATGTTGTCTCCTCATTAAGGGAAGTGATATGAGAGCTGTCATCTGCAGGGGACAAGTTAGATATCTCAAAATCCTTACTTTTTTTTGCAAAACAACCAGTGAGATGTTTAACAGACTGTATAGGTACATAACATATTGATTTTTTCATTTTGAACATAGTTTTTCTTTAAACTCTTTTAACATCAATAGCTGTAAGCTGAATTTGAAGCCATCACAAGGTCATTGTATCCTCTCCTCTTTGCCTGTTGCTGCCTCTGCTAGGTTCAGTCTCTGCTACCCTACCACTAGCTAGACCCATGGCCCTATTATGGGATTTGTAAAGAACATCCTAACAGTGGCTATTTAAGAAGGACTGGTGGAAAGAGAAAGAACCCACAAAAAATTGTATATGCTGGAACCGGACAAAATGGTGGTGGTGGTAGTGGTGAACGGTAGTTGACTTTGGCATTTCTGCCTTGAATGCTAAAGGAAATTGTTCCAGCACTAGGATAAATTAATCTGCAAGGTGTCCCTGTATACAAAACAAAGCAAGAATACCAACCAGTGAAACTTGTTCTTGCCCCAAGAATAATAGCCATGGAAAGGTGGAGGATGCTGGAAATTTCTCACTGAGAGACAAAGATTCCTAGTAATATCTGGCAGCCTTAAATCATTTTTTGTATACAAAAAAGTCTTAGCCAACAATTAAAAAACCTATCTAGTAATGTTTTATATTACTTTACATTGTGTAAAGCACAATGGGTGTCCCAGTTCAGTCTCTAGAACATTATAGTAAAATTCAAGTTAATTACAAACACATTACATTTAATATGTGGTATTATGAGAGCCTGCTTATCTCTAATGCATAGCAAAGCTAAATTGCAGCAGGAACAAGACACGTGGGAGCCCACCTTATGCTGAAAGGCCAACATGCATACTCAGGTTATCTGTATGTGGCAGTTTGAAGAGCGCTGGACAGTGTGCTCCTGTGCCGCTCTTCTTCTCCAGCCCCCCCCAACTACCGCTGTACTGCTGGCTGTGACAGAGCAGCTGTGTTTGAAATCCCTCTTGCTCCTGACCCCCCTCCCTCTTGGAAGCAGTAACCAATCAGTGCCTATCAGTGACAGGCAGATGATGATGTAGCCACCAAGGCCACTGGAAAAATGCAGTTTGTAATGAGCAATGTACAATAGAGGATAATGGAGCTAGAAAAACTACAAAAGCCAGGATTCCTTGCACACAGAGGAGGAGAGCAGTGTGAGTTTCTTGAACTCTGAGAAGAAAATTAGGCTTTTTTTTAAGTGAAGGGAGGCAGAGAGTGCAGACCTGTCGCTCGAATGTCTGAGCCCATGCCTGGGAGCCAGAGGACTGGACCGCTGAAAGGTCTCTTGCTATGCTGGGACCGGAACTGGGGGGACCTGTTGCCATGTGTGCCCACAACAAGGGAGAACCAATGAGAGTCTGAGCACTGGGACTGAGCCTTGTGAGAAGCTGAATGTAAAGACTGAGCTAATGGGGATTGGATTCCTGAAGACAGTAGACTGCCAAGCATTCAGGACAAGAATCACTGTGTGCCAGGATTGGTGAGCAGAACCAACTGTGCTTATCCCATCACTGTCAGCAGTTTAATGCCAGTAGAGACTGACCATTACTTAGTAATGGAAGAAGACCCTGACGTGTGTCCCTATGAAGCAGAGCTCACCACCACATCCCTAAATTGCTAAAAGGCTAGGAAGAATAGCCCCCAAGGGGATTTTTAGAGGTGGGTGCTCTAACAAAGTGAATGTTCAGATAGTATAAAACATACAAAATTTATTAGAACTCAATAAAATAACCAGTCTGGCGTTATGATATAAAATAGATATATGTAAACATATGACATGTCATTGCAATACTTAATACAGAGCCGCAAAGGAGGGTTTCAAGTGAAGAGCCGACTAGCAATTGCAGCTGTATATTCCTAACATGTTTTGAAAGGAGCTTGTACTGTATCTTCAGTTCTAAAGAGACAGTAAGAAGTACACCACCATACAGATCAGGCCCCAATGTTAATTGGCTTAAGATTGCAAATTAGGTGTCAGGTATTATACAAACACTTTCCAGGGGTACCCCATTCAGTAACACCTATGCATACCCACATCCTGGAGTATAATCATCTGGGACACTTTTTTTATATTGATTATTGAAGAGAGATAGTGTGAAACTTTAAATTGTCATATTATAGTCTAATATTCATGTTATTTAGTTTAACACATTCAGACATATTCAGTTACCTATTTATTGCTTTGTGCATTTCATTTACCTGCCTTGCAACAATATATTCACTTTATCTACCATCAAGAAGCGTGTGGTCTATTTCCTCTGTGTTAATATATTAGGGCTGACAACATATACAGTATATCTGAAAGTGCATTGGTCATTCCTGCAAAATAGCAAGTGAGATGCTGTTATTATCCATACAGACAAAAGGAAATCTGCATCTAGTGTCCATGTGAACATAGCATATGGCTATGGACACACTGTGGTGCCTAATGCATGCTAACACATTTTAGTGCGTTAAGTGTGATGGTATCCAGTGCACCTTACCCGCGTGCCACAATATATAGCAATGCAGTACCATGCATTGTGGTGCATCGCAAGGAATTGAGGTTTAAAGCATTCTATAAGTTTAGCCCATCTGTGCAGCACCCATGTAAATAAAAGCAAAGATCGTTTTCAGTCCTCTTGCTTCCTGCTAGTGGAAATGATTGAAAGCAATGAGAAGTGAAATAAGAATAGGGAAAATGCAGGGCAGGACTGGATGGATCTACATCAATTTATGCTTCATCATGCACTGCCTCTTATGTAGAAATATGAGTGTCCTGATATACACAGGGGGTGCAGAGGAATGCTCATTAGGACCTCTTAAGTAGGCAGTTAGAACAAATCAAGGCAGAGGACATAGAGATTTCAGAGTCCTGCTGTTTCACCTGCACACCTCTGCAGACACCTATACATGTGGTCACAAGGAAAACTCTTTTAAAGGTTTGCATCAATGCACATTTTTCCTAGCAAGTCTGCAAAAAGTGCACAGAGGCTACAATTGCTTTAATGGTATTGCTGACTGTCGCTTTTAACAATCTTTTGGTAGATATCAACAGAATCTCCTATTATAAGCTAAGACAATCAATATTCAAAGGCTAAATGTACATTTAAGGAAAAAATAATAAATGCATGTATTTTTGCAGCATGCCCTCTTACATCAGTCAGTGTGCTCCTTTACATCAGTCAATGCCCCCAGAGTGACCACTTACATGATTCAGTGCCCCCAGAGTGCCCCCTTACATGAGCAAGTGTGCTCAGAATGCCCCCTTAAAAAAGTCAGTGTGCCCCCTGAGTTCCCCCTTACATCAGTAATTGGCCCCAGAGTGCCCCCTTACCTCAGTCAGTGTGCCCCCAGATTGCCCCCTTACATTAGAGTGCCCAGAGTGATTGCCCCCTTACATCAGAGTGCCCAGAGTTTCACCTTATATCAGTGTCCCCTTACATCAGAGCCCCCAGAGTGCCCCCTTACATCAGTTAGTACCTCAGAGTGCCCCTTACATCAATCAGTGTGCCCCCTTACATCAGTCAGTGTGCCCTCAGAGTGCCCCCTTACATCAGTCAGTGTGCCCTCAGAGTGACCCCTTACATCAGTCAGTGTGCTCACTTACACACACCTTCACCTTGGCATGGAGGGTGTCCAGCAGGAATAGACTTTAAAAAAAAATCCACTTGTTGCTGGCTCTGAACTGAGCATATGCAGTTCTAAAGCCAGCCAAAGGGTGAAATGTTGCTGTTGGGCTTTGGATGAGGCAGTGGGGTGTATGAAAAAAAAACACATCTGATATAGGCCATGATGTCACCCAAACTGGCCCTGCTGCCTGAACTGAGTGCGAGCTCTTGGCTGGCTCACCTTTTGGCTGGCTCTGGAACTGCACATGCGCAGTTCAGAGAGCATCAACAAGCAGGCAGTTTATGGGCACTTTTCATCTGTCTACGGATAGTTATGGACAGAGAGAAAAGTGCCTGTTTTCCATAAATTTACTAACAGTTGGTAACACTGACCCCCTCTTGGTTTTTTTGGGCCCTATTGGTTTAAGAATTGGACTACTCTTTGGCTGACAAAGCTATACTTCTGTTTGTAATTGTGCTCCTCTATTTAACTTCAAGAAATTATGTCTGGCCCCTTTCTCTGGTACAATATTATATAAGTTGCAATTGGTAGTATGATGTTAAAGCTAGAGATTTTATTGCTTAGTTACATTGGGTCAGTCTGGGTCACAACAATAGTGATTACGATGTCTTCTGGGTCCCATGCCAAGCAATTTCCCTGCTGCATAGTAACCACCAGTGGCAACAGACACCATTCAGAGAACACCTTACATTATTCTCAATTAATGCAAAATGTTTCCTAATTGCATGAGGTGAAGATCATGATATCGCCACCTCTCCACCTTGTCCTATCAGAGAACTCCTTGTATTTATTGAAAAAAAAATAAGTACAAGCTATTCTGTGAATGACTTCTGTGGCTAGCATGTGACCCCTATGGTTACCATGCAGCAGGACTGCCACTTGGCACAGGACCCAGAAGACAGCAACAATCACTGTAGTAGTGGTGATTACTACAGTGATTTTCTGGAATTCAGCTTCAATTACTAAATTGCCTGTTGGGGGATCAAGAAGGATTGTTTCCCCTGCTGGAGCAAATTGGATCATACTTTATTGGATTTTTTTGGCTACAACCCACTGTTTCATTTCAGCTTTATATGCCTGCTATAAAGCAACAGCCAACTCTCCCATTAAGATATGTATTCAACATACCTTGGCGAGTTAAAGCACAATTTGAAGTAGACCTTTCCTGGGAGAAATATGGCAGCTGTCCTTTCTTCTGGAAATTATATTACCTGGCTATTTATGCCTGCCATCTGTCTTCTGTATTTGAGCCACTGACCTGCAGCAATTATAAAGATCAGGAAAAGCAGAGAAAAGTCAGAAGCTCTTAAGCATGAGAGACAGTCATTATAGGCAAAGGGGACTGTTTTTTGGCTTAAGGGATGGTGCCACATCCAGGTTATTAAATTTTTTTTTTTACATACATTGTTAATTGTGGCCCTATATTATTTTGATATACTGTTTAGTCTTTAGCCTCGGTTCACACAAGAATGTGGTGTGGGAAACACATGATCCGTGTGTGTTTCCTGCACCACATCTGAATCGCACTGCCCTTGCAATCTTCAATGGGTGTCAGTACAATCTTAACGACACCCCAAACGCAGGTCACAAACGATTTGTGTTTGCTTGTTACAAAACGACTATGCGATCTGGTTGCAGCGCGTTCCCAGAATTGCTGCATGCATGACTTTGGTGTGGATGTTTGTGGGTGATGAGCTGAAGAAGAAAGTAAAAGTGCAGTTGTTAGTTGGAGGCAGGATAGGCTTCTCTGAAGAGAAAAGTTTTCGGGGATCGCCTAAAAGTGGATAGATTTGAAGACAGTCTGACAGATTGGGGTAGGGAATTCCAGAGGATGGGAGAGGCTCAGGAGAAGTCCGGGATACGAATATGGGAGGAGGTGTTGAGGGAACCAGAGAGCAGGTTTGTGAATTGTACAGTAATGTAGTGTGTTTCCTGTGTGATTAATATGCAATTCATAGAGTGAAGCTAAGTTTAGATCTACTAAAACAATTCTATCTAGGAATACATGTGTTGTGGGTCTTGGCTTTAGAATTCACATTTCATTTGGAGGCTATAATCTGGCTCCCTGTCCCCTTTGCGGGCTTTTCAGCAGTGACACTGACTATTTATGGTAGGACAAAGCAAGGTTACAATGATGTATTGAATTACAGCAAGTTTGAATTTGTATTATAAAGTGGAAATTTTATGTCATTCTTTTTATTTTCTATTATATTATGTACCTGTATATCTATACTCTCCTGAAGAAGTGAATCAATTGTCTGAAAAATGTGTTGAGTGGCATTGCCCATCTTCTACTGCTTAAATGAGAATTATGGAATCTGTTGGCTATGTAAACCACTTTTATAATATTAATAGAATGGTTGGACTAGGCGCCTCCTTCAAAGTAGATTAAGTAAATTGTATAGATTATTTAATAAAACTATTAAGGTTGGGACCCTTTTAAAAAGTGCTAATGACTATAATGTATGGATCCAAATAGAGTAAAGGTAGTGGCGCAATACCTGTGATTATTGGATGATGGAATTCCCCATCATTTCACATCTACTAAAGTGCATTAAAACATGAAATAAATAAAGTGCATATAGTCCGGTACAGTGCACAGATCAACCTTCGAATAAAAAAAAAAAGAATAAATAAATACATTTCATTTGCCTTATGTGTATACTCATGGAAAAAAAATTGTGCATGAGTGATAGTGTTTAATTCATCTATATATAGCCCATAATGACAGTTCATGAATCAGTCTTTATCCCGACACCAAACTACTGTGGGTATCCAAAAAGTGCTTTACTAGTGCTGTCCTATGTTTCACCTGTGCTCGAATAGGTAATGGCCACTCACCAGATGCTTATGACCTCTTTTTACAGGTAGGTCATAAGTTACTTGTGATGGGATATACCCAATGGAAACTCTGGTGCTAGTAGTCCCTCAGCTCCTTTGGCTAGGCTTGTAAATGGTGAATCAACTCCAAGGGAAAAAAGATAAAAATCCTCAAGTGATTTCCTGAAGACGCTAAACATAGCGAAACGTGCGTAGAAGTCAGAACGAGCCGCCTATCCGGGCTATGAAGATTTTTATCTTGTTTCCCTTGGAGTTTATTCACCATTTACAAGCCTAGCCAAAGGAGCTGAGGGACTACTAGCACCAGAGTTTCCATTGGGTATATCCCATCAAAAGTGATTTATGACCTACCTGTAAAAAGGGGTCATAAGCATCTGGTGAGTGGCCATTACCTATTCAAGCATGGGCGAAACATAGAACAGCACTAGTAAAGCACTTTTTGTATACCCACAGTAGTTTGGTGTCGGGATAAAGACTGATTCATGAACTGTCACTATGGACTATATATAGATGAATTAGACACTATCACTTATGCACATTTTTTTTCCATGAGTATACACATAAGGCAAATGACATTTATTTATTTATTCATTTTTTTTTTTATTCAAAGGTTGATCTGTGCACTGTACCAAACTATATGCACTTTATTTGTTTCATGTTTTAATGCACTTTAGTATATGTGCAATGATGGGGAATTCCATCATCCAATAATCACAGGTATTGTGCCACTACCTTTACTCTATTTGGATCCACTGTTATAATATGTCCATATAGGGTGTGATGGGGCAAAAGTCTGTATATACAGGTTTTCTTTGTCTTTTTTATTGATGTATGTAGGTTGATTTTACAATATATGTGTATCAAATAAAATTGAGGATTATTTTTAAACTAAGTTAGAGTTAAAGTTAATGGGTGCCTGAAAAGTCCCCACTATTTCCATTTTTTCCTATACATGAGAGTAATCAATGGCAGTTGCCGTATTTCTCGCATTTCAGATTTTCAGTACAGTAAAGTGAATATTTTGTGAAGAGTGGCACCTGAGATACAAAACAGCTTGATCAAAAGCTGCATATTTGTCTCAAGAATTATCTTGCTGCTGACAACAGCTGTCAAATTAAAATAATGTTTCTTTCTCACCCCAACCCCCCATGAGCAGTTTAAAAAACTGCAGGCAAACCAGAACACTCAATAATAAATATGTAAAGTGAAAAGCTATTCACCTGAGTCTTGCTGTTTTGTTTTGGAATGCAGTTTGGAAGGAAAAATAATGTTCCATAAAGCTTTCGGAAATGAAGCCTGTCTCAGATAATGTTCTGATGCTGTGGGTTGCTGACAGCATTCAAGCCATTAAATACAGAGCAGATCTGTCTAAACACTGAGGGCCCATTTGTGTATGTTACAATGTATATTTTTGCTGCAAGCAGAGTGAACTGGAGAGTGGGTGGGCTGTTCAGATCGCAGTTCTATGTTGCAATGAGATAAAAAGGAAATGCTATTGGGCTATTTTTTTCAGTAGTGTACATTAAAGTGGAACTTTATGCTGGATGCTAGGAATGAAGATTTTTGGATAGGCAGGCTTTTTAATGCCTAAGAGACAGCTCACTGCACAAATTCGGCAATGCTAAATCTGACTGAATTCCCGCGCATGTTTGGAAGTGATGTCATCTCGGCCTGGCCAATGACAGTGGCTGGCAATCGAAGACTCAGAAGCCAGTCAGCCAAAAATGTCAACAGCCGGAGGGGAATTCTGGGGACGGCGCATCCCTGGATTCAAGATGAGTATAGACCTTTCTTTGCCTAAGCAGAGCATAACAATAGGTTCACTTTAAACATCCAGCTGGTCCTTGCAATAGAAAACAGTTGAATACTTATCTAAAGATCCTGTGTATTTCCTCCTTCACCAAAACACAGTTCCCCTAAAACTATACAAAAAGTCAGTTATTGGTTACATTGGCTGGGTTTACACATATGCGGGTTTCTTCCAATTTGTATGATATGCAAGTGTGACCGACTCTCAATGGAGCCGGTTCACACATGTCCGAGGCAGCTGCGGTTCGGATTGAAAAAGGGTCCTGTGCGTGTTTGTGTCTGGTTCAGGTGCGAATTCAGGCAAAAATTCAGACCTGAATAACACCTGAATCGGTGAAGAGACACGCACAGGACCCCAGGCACAAACCCGTGGCCGCACATATGTGAACCCGGCCTTAGTGAAGTCATCACGCTCCTGAATACCAGTGAACTGGAAGTACTGTACTCCTTCAACAATAACACAATGGCTGCATCGAGTTAAGGACATTAGACTGGCGGGAGACCTGACCAGTTCAATCAAGGGCTCAAATGATAAATATAGAACTACTTGGTTCTACTGGTTAGAGTACTCACCTACAGATAAATGAAAACAGTTGCTTTCAGGGTGAGGACCCTCTAACAACAAGTACATATTCCACCTGTTATGAGAAGAACTTTGATTTTTACATAATTTACATTTCCCTCGAGGCAGAGGATAGGTTTCCTACCTGTCGGACCTCCTCCCTAGTCCTTCCTGTTCCCTGTCTCTTATTCTCCCTCATTTTTTGTAGGGGGACAAGCTCCACCCTTAATACACCTTGAATACCACCTATTGTCACAACTCTTTCTTGTTATGAATGGAGTTGGACTTACCCCCATACTTCTGTTTTAAAATTAAAAACGTGATTATCAGATATTCTGTTTACATAAATTACCACTATTCACAAGAATGGTATTGTTACCGATATATACATTTTGTTGTTTTATGCACTATACCTGCTCCTGCTTTGTGTCAGCGATGGTCCTTCCATAATTTACATGCAGGGCGCCGGACGCATTGATTCCATTAGGGTTTTTTATTTTTTAGAAGGACATGATTACAGCCGGAGGCACTGCGCCCTGAGCCCACCCAGTTGTGTGACAAT
>BLSH010152934.1:1497145-1514822 GCA_018402905.1 Glandirana rugosa
CTGTTTTACTTTATGAAACATCATATGTTTGTTCATCCATACTGGGGTATTATGTATTACGTACATCAATTGTGACATCCAAATCATTTTTATTAAGTTATATTTGCCCGCTAATGATAAGGGTAATCGGCGCCACACGTTTCCTTTTTCTTTAAGTCTGTCTACTAATGGGGCCACATTGTTGTCTATATAATCCTTTTTGGGTTTATGGTTATATATACTACAAAGTATTTCATTTTGTCCACCACTTTAAATTTTGCTGCCTCTGGTGGCAGTTCTATCTCCAGTGGGTCTATGGGCATTAACATTGATTTTTCCCAGTTGATTTTCAGTCCGGAAATCCGGCCAAAACATTCACCTGGATTTTTTGGACTCGTGTCACATTCACTGTATGAGAGGTAATGGGTTTTTTTTGTGGTTCCATGGTAAACGCAAAAAGCAGGGGTGACAAAGGACACCTCTGCCTTGTCCCACGTTCCAGCTCTAATGTTTCTGAACATCTGTTGTTTATTTTAATGTTTGCTCTGGGGTTGTTATACAGGGTGGGCCATTTATATGGATACACCTTAATAAAATGGGAATGGTTGGTGACATTAACTTCCTGTTTGTGGCACATTAGTATATGTGAGGGGGGAAACTTTTCAAGATGGGTGGTGACCATGGCGGCCATTTTGAAGTCGGCCATTTTGAATCCAACTTTTGTTTTTTCAATAGGAAGAGGGTATCCATATAAATGGCCCACCCTGTATAATAACCTAACCCACCTCACAAAATTGGAGCCTATTTGGAATGCAGCCATGGCCCTCCACAAGTAGCTCCATTCTAAGCTATCGATGGCCTTGGCTGCGTCCAAGGACAGTATTGCCCTCGCGCCACCGTTTAGCACTGGAATTTGGAGATTTAGAAATACTCTTCTTATATTCCTACTTGTAGATCGATTAGGGATAAACCCTGCCTGATTTGGGTGTATAATTCTATGGATAATTTTTTGAAATCTGGTTGCTAGGATTTTTGCGTCTGTATCTTGTAGGGTTATTGGTCGATAGGATCTGGTCGCTAGGATTTTTGCGTCTTGATTCTGGTCGCTATTATTTTTGCCTCTGTATCTAGTAGGGTTATTGGCCGATAGGATGCTGGGCTCATTAACACCTTTCGGTACCACTATGATGGTTGAGTCTCTCATAGATCTGGGCAAGATCCCCTTCACAAATGCTTCATTAAGCGCCATCAGTAGTTCTGGGAGTAGTACTTCCCCATATTTTTTATAAACTTCAGCTGGAAGACCGTCTGGTCCTGGCGATTTTTGATTCGTTAGAGTCATTGCTGCCTGTCTAATCTCCTCCAATGCAATGGGGGTATCCAAAGATTTCCTCTCCTCCTCCATTAGACATGGGATCCTTAAACCTCCCAGGAATTCTTGCATCTCCCCCCCACCCTACACCTTGAGAGCTATATAGCTGCTCGTAGTATTCTTTAAAAAGATCCAAGATCTCTGGAGGGTGTGACCTGATTTTACCTTTCCTGTTTTTTAATGCCGGGATAGTTATTTGTGAACTATTGGCCCTTGGTATCCGGGCTAGCGGGGTTCCTGCTCTTTCCCCCTCTGCAAAATGACTCTGTCTCAGGAAGAGGTGTCTATTCTCTGCTTTTGATATCAATATTTCTTTATAAGCCTGTTGTGCTCCCTCCCATTTGTGAACTGCCTCTGGAGTGGGTTTTTCAAGGTATTGTCTCTCCTCTTCTATTACTTTATTCATACTTAGTCTCTCCCGTTCTTTTGACTGTTTTTTTATTTTTACAATCCGCTGTATCAATAATCCCCTTAAATAAGCTTTCAAGGCATCCCAAACCATTCCCACTGCTGCTGTGCCTCTATTAATGTTCAGGAATTCTTTTATCTGTAGTATTAATTCCTTCTCTTCTCGTATTACTTCCAGCCAATAGGGATTGACTTTTCACTCCCCTCTCCCATGTTTCTTCCCCTGGCCAATCGCTACTGCTAGAGGGGAGTGGTCCGACAACCCCTTCAGCTGGTACCCTATATTCTCCACACAGGGTAGTAAAGCCTCACTGCCCAGCAGCATATCGATTCTGGACAGGATGGTATGTGTCCTGGAGTAGCAAAAATATTGTTGAATCCCTGGGTTTCTTACCCTCCATACATCCACCAGGCCCAATTCTCCAGCTATCCTTGTAAGTATCCCTCCCGTCCTTCCTACCCCTGACCCAGGTGGACTCCTATCTAATTTTATATCCAGAACCGTGTTAAAGTCACCCACTATCATTATCGGGATGTCTGGTTTATCAGAGACGAACTTCATCAGCTGGTATAGTATTTCCGCATCAAATGGGGGAGGGATGTACACATTGGCCATTATACACAGCAGTCCTCCAAGCGTACAATGCAGGAAAACGTAACGGCCCTTTTCATCTATAGAGCTCTGTCTGCAGGAGAATGCCACCCCAGTTCTTACCAGAATGCTCACCCCTCTAGACTACGATGAGTGCACTGAGTGGCATTGGGTTTGAACATTTTTTCTCTTTAAATATCCTTATAGGTAGTCCTTATAGGTATAGCAAGGTTAGCGTAATTCCCAACATGTTTCACCCTGAAACTGGGCTTCCTCGGGGGATGCTGTCCATTTGAAATCAGAGCCTTCTGAAGAGAAATATGAAAAATATATATATGCTGTAATTATCACAGAACACTCTACAATCATAAACATCTTGAAATAGTAACAATAATACACATGTTCATGTTCAACTGAAAAGCTGCCCCTACTCAACCCAGAAAAATAATGATAAGTTTTGGAACTGCAATCAATGGTGGTTCAGGGATACCAAAACAGCCAACCAAAGACTACATGTGACCACATGAAGCAAATAAGGACCAACTAAAATAATAATAATATTATGAAAGGTACCAGTATGTATATAGCTATACAGAACATTTTGGGTTGTTGTGGAAACAAACCTTGGTGAAAAAGTATCAGTAGAGGCACCTTTTTCCCATAATAACTCCCGGGTGCCCCTGGGGAAAAGAACGAAGAATATCCCCTAGATGAAGCACCCTGGGTATCTGTGTGGTCCCCTAAATGTCCAAAGTGGCTAGGCATGGGTTATGAAATCCCTAATTTTTCTAAAATAAATAAAAAATATAAAATACACCAATATAAAGATGGTATAGGCGGGAAGAAAAGAAAAAGGGGAAGGGAAGGCCAGCAGGGCCTGACACGCACATATGTATACAATACTTCCACAAATACCCAAAAGCAAACAACAATAGATTGATTGCTTTAATAATACAACCATGTAACTTTATAAAGGGGACACCTTGGGTCCTTATAAAGGGACAGTCACAAGCCAGCAATAAATAATTTAAGACAGAAGAGTGTTTCAGAACGAAACATCTTACTCCCCACACTACTGTTATGCACAGCCAGGGGATGAAACTGAAGAGTGAAAAATTAGCGTTCAATATGTGAAAAGTTTCCACTTCAAATGATCAGTACCTGGAGTCCTGTAATGTGTACATGTGTCCTTGTGGTTTCTGCTAAAATTCTGGCTTGATCAAGTGGACTTAAATGCCTCCCATCTAGCCAGCGTGTGATGCACCGCCTACGTCACCACTCCCTCCATCCCCGATGAGCTGTGGTGTCCTAGTTCTCTGGTCGCAGGAGGGCAAGTTGGATGCCCTCTACTGTCTGGAGGAGCAAAAATCTCCTTGTTAGACAGTGATGGCCAAGCTAAAAAGGGGCAAAGGGCTGCAGGGATGACAGGACAGAACTCAACGATGGTAATGGGTTTGGGGGTGCAAAGGCGCACAGCGGGTGCCCCTGGGGAAAAGAACGAAGAATATCCCCCAGATGAAGCACCCTGGGTATCTGTGTGGTCACCTAAATGTCCAAAGTGGCTAGGCATGGGTTATGAAATCCCTAATTTTTCTAAAATAAATAAAAAATACAAAATACCCCAATATAAAGATGGTATAGGCGGGAAGAAAAGAAGAAGGGGAAGGGAAGGCCAGCAGGGCTTGACACGCACATATGTATACAATACTTCCACAAATACCCAAAAGCAAACAACAATAGATTGATTGCTTTAACCACTTCCTTACTGGGCACTTAAACCCCCCCTCCTGCCCAGACCAATTTTCAGGTTACAGCGCTGTCGCATTTTGAATGACAATTGCGCGGTCGTGCGACGTTGTACCCAAATAAAATTGATGTCCTTTTTTTCCCACAAATAGAGCTTTCTTTTGGTGGTATTTGATCACCTCTGCGGTTTTTATTTTTTGCACTATAAACAAAACCAAGAGCGACAATTTTGAAAAAAGAACAATATTTTTTACTTTTTGCTATAATAAATATCCAAAAATAAAAAAAAAATAAAAAATTATTCATCAGTTTTGGCCGATTTATATTCTTCTACATATTTTTGGTAAAAAAAATCGCAATCGGCGTTTATTGATTGGTTTGCGCAAAAGTTATCGCGTTTACAACTATGGGAATTGATTTATAGCGTTTTTATTATTATTTTTTTTTTTTACTGGTAATGGCAGCGATCTGATTTTTATCGGGACTTTGATATTGGGGGGGACATGTCGGACATTTTTGACACATTTTTGGGACCAATGACATTTATACAGCGATCAGAAATTTAAATGTCCACTGATTACTGTATAAATGTCATTGGCAGTGAAGGGGTTAATCTGCAGGGGGCAGTGAAGGGGTTAACAATGTTCCCTGGGTGTGTTCTAACTGTGGGGGGGCGGGGTTGGCAGGGACATAACAGATCTAACTGATCCCAGTGACAGGGATCATTAGATCTGCTTGTCCCCCTCTCACAGAACGGGGAACCGCCGTGTTTACATTGGCGGTTCCCCGTTCTACAGCTTTGCAGGCGATCGCGGGGTCAGGAGTGGACATCGAGTCCGCCCGACCCGCGGGCATGGCCACGCAGCGTGCGGCGGCCGCGCGCGCCGCCGCCTGTGCGTGCGCGCAGGGGGCGTGTGAAGGGGCGGACGTCCATGGACGTCCATCCAGATATTCAGATCCGCGCTGTAGACGTCTTTCGTCTATAGCGTGGATCTCTAGTGGTTAATAATACAACCATGTGACTTTATAAAGGGGACACCTTGGGTCCTTATAAAGGGACAGTCACACTTTGAATTTGAATTTTTGCAATTAGAGCTTTTTGTAATTAGAATAAGGCTGATAGCAATTATAGCTTACCAGCCAATTATAATGACCTACATTTTTGTATGGAGGAAGATACATGGGGACTAAGAGGAGGGAAAGGGAATGGAAAGGAGGGAGAGGGGAAGGGGTGCGGAGAGGAAGGAAAGGGAAGAGGGGGAGGGGCAGAGCAAAATCATTTACAAAAAGGGTTTGAAACTCAATGTTTTGTTCAAGCCAGAAAATGTAGTTGCTTTAAGAAGATGAATCCAGTGGGATTCTAGTTGTAGATATTTTTGATCGTCACTCCCTCCTCAAACGTCAGTAGGAATATGTTCAAATGCCATGAATTTAATTGTATGCAAGTTAAAGCCATGAAAAAGGCCAACATGTTGGCTAATGGGGTTTCCATTTTGTGCTTCTTAATAAGGGAAGCATGGTCTTTGACTCGTTTAAAGAACGGTTGTTTGGTTTTCCCAACATAGAAGCAGTTACATGTACATCTCATTAAATATACAGGGTGGGCCATTGATATGGATACACCTTAATAAAATGGGAATGGTTGGTGATATTAACTTCCTGTTTGTGGCACATTAGTATATGTGAGGGGGGAAACTTTTCAAAATGGGTGGTGACCATGGTGGCCATTTTGAATCCAACTTTTGTTTTTTCAATAGGAAGAGGGTCATGTGACACATCAAACTTATTGGGAATTTCACAAGAAAAACAATGGTGTGCTTGGTTTTAACATAACTTTATTCTTTCATGTATTATTTACAAGTTTCTGACCACTTATAAAATGTGTTCAATGTGCTGCCCATTGTGTTGGATTGTCAATGCAACCCTCTTCTCCCACTCTTCACACACTGATAGCAACACCGCAGGTGAAATGCTAGCAAAGGCTTCCAGTATCCGTAGTTTCAGGTGCTGCACATCTCGTATCTTCACAGCATAGACAATTGCCTTCAGATGACCCCAAAGATAAAAGTCTAAGGGGGTCAGATCGGGAGACCTTGGGGGCCATTCAACTGGCCCACGACGACCAATCCACTTTCCAGGAAACTGTTCATCTAGGAATGCTCGGACCTGACACCCATAATGTGGTGGTGCAATACCAGGAGTCTGGCAGGTTACTCTATACTTGATTAAATGAATTTGATTGTTGGGGAGTATTACTTACTGGTCGTTGAGCATATATTGACAACAGTCACATTTTCTACAGGGGGATGTCCCAGGAGATGTAGTAGAGTTTTTGGAAACTGGATAGTGCCTCTGAACTATGGGGTCCTTAAGGAATTTAGATCACCTGTAAGTGATTTGTGGTTGATTTTCTATACATGTGCTCACTGTGGGATCAGCCAATAATAGAGGCCATCATTTGCTGATAACTTGTTTCACTTGTCTATGTTTTTGGAGTAAGTAGTGATGATTCTGACAGATTTCTGTTGAGTTTTAGCTTTATAGATCAAAGTGTTTCGTACATGGGCTTTGTCCATTGAAGGCCTTTTAAAATTACTATGGGTGTAGAATCTTTGGCATAGACGTGAGTATAGATGATTGGTTTCAGTTTTAAAATCCTCATTTCTGCTACAGTTCCTCCTCAATCTGAGGTACTGACTGTATGGAATGCTTTTTACAAGAAATTGGGGATGAGAGCTGAAGGCATGCAGAATAGTATTGCCAGTGGACGTCTTGCTTAACAAAGAGGTGCTCAGGGATCCATTTGACGCAACAAAGATTGCAACATCCAGGAAGGTGATTGATTGATCACATGACATAGCGAATTTTAGATTGTACTCATTCAAACCTAGAATGTCCATAAACTGAAATAATTCCTCATGGTTGGAGTGCCCAACCATACCATCAAAATATCATATATATATATCGATGGAAGGTAACTATGCGCTCCAGGTGACAGCTGATGTCCTCCCATGCAAACAGATCTCCATCGCCCCCAGGTACAGGTTGGCATACGATGGGGCACAACGCGTCTCCATCGTTCATTGTATTGATAAGCAGAGTGGCCACGTTCACGTAATTGCTACAACCTTTTTAATTGATGTTGGAAATAGAATTAAAATTCTTTTAACTGAATCTCTTTAGATTGACTTACCAAAATGCACCTTAAAAATCACATAAACTTGTGACTATATACAGTATCTTACAAAAGTGATTACACCCCTCAAATTTTTTTGGAAACATTTTATTATATCTTTTCATGTGACAACACTGAAGAAATTACACTTTGTTACAATGTAAAGTAGTGAGTGTACAGCTTGTATAACAGTGTAAATTTGCTGTACCCTCAAAATAACTCAACACACAGCCATTAATGTCTAAACTGCTGGTAACAAAAGTAAGTACACCCCTAAGTGAAAATGTCCAAATTGGGCCCAAAGTGTCAATATTTTGTATGACCACCATTATTTTCCAGCACTGCCTTAACCCTCTTGGGCATGGAGTTCACCAGAGCTTCACAGGTTGCCACTGGAGTCCTCTTCCACTCCTCCACGACAACATCATGGAGCTGGTGGATGTTAGAGACCTTGTGCCCCTCCACCTTCCATTTGAGGATGCCCCACAGATGCTCAATAGGGTTTAGGTCTGGAGACATGCTTGGCCAGTCCATCACCTTTACCCTCAGCTTCTTTAGCAAGGCAGTGGTCATCTTGGAGGTATCAGACCACAGGACATGGTTCCAGTAATCTATGTCTGCTTGTCTTCAGCAAACTGTTTGCGGGCTGTCTTGTGCATCATCTTTAGAAGAGGCTTCCTTCTGGGACGACAGCCATGCAGACCAATTTGATGCAGTGTGCAGCATATGGTCTGAGTACTGACAGGCTGACCCCGCACTCCTTCAACCTCTGCAGCAATGCGGGCAGCACTCATATGTCTATTTCCCAAAGACAACCTCTGGATATGACACTGAGCACGTGCACTCAAATTCTTTAGTCGACCATGGCAAGGCCTGTTCTTAGTGGAACCTGTCCTGTTAAACCGATGTATGGTCTTGGACACCGTGCTGCATCTCAGTTTCAGCGTCTTGGCAATCTTCTTATAGCCTAGGCCATCTTTATGTAGACCAACAATTCTTTTTTTTTTTAGATCCTCAGAGAGTTCTTTGCCACAAGGTGCCATGTTGAACTTCCAGTGACCAGTATGAGAGAGTGAGAGCGGTAACACCAACTTTAACACATCTGCTCCCCATTCACACCTGAGACCTTGTAACACTAACGAGTCACATGACACCGGGAGGGAAAATTACTAATTGGGCCCAATTTGGGCATTTTCACTTAGGGTTGTACTCACTATTGTTGCCAGCGATTTAGACATTAATGGCTGTGTGTTGAGTTATTTTGAGGGAACAGCAAATATACAATGTTATACAAGCTGTACACTCACTACTTTGCATTGTAGCAAAGTGTCATTTCTTCAGTGTTGTCACGTGAAAAAATATAATAAAATATTAACAAAAATGTGAGAGGTGTACTCACTTTTGTGAGATACTGTTTTATCACAAGTCAAAATAAATGGCAATGCACAAATATCAATGGACAGACAAAATAATCTGTTTGTATGCAGTAAGATAACTACTGTAAATATTGGGCTATAGCATAGCAGATAGTGGTAGAGTAAGCACAGTCACAACCACTCCCCAGTTCTGGCACCCCGCAAACCATGTCCTGGACACTCGTATGTCTCTGGTCCTCAGAAACTTGAGCCTCAATGACTCATCACAATACTCTGGTACTCAGTAGTTCTCTCTCTGCACACCAAACACACAGGTGTGAACAGCTCTGGTCCCTACACAGCAAGACACTATTTCTCTCTTGAGAGTCCAGAAAAAACTTTCTCTTCTACTCCACTTTTTTTCCAGGGTTTTTGTGGGCATTGTAGTTTTTAGCCTCCTCTGCTTCCAAAGTACTCCCCACAAACTACAGCATCCATGATCTAGCGCAGTTGCATCAAAGTCATCCTTGTCTCTACTGTATCTCTGGCTCCCCCTAGTGTGCAGAGGTGAGATAGCATTATGAGTGGGATTGAGGGATGTAAGAAGCAGGAGAAGACAGTGGCAGAGTCTGTGTACAGCCACGCTGTATATACAGTTGTGCTCATAAGTTTACACACCCTGGCAGAATTTATGATTTCTTGGCCATTTTTCAGAGAATATGAATGATAACACAAAAACATTTATTTCACTCATTATTAGTGTTTGGCAGAATCCATTTATTATCAGTCAACTGTGTTTACTCTTTTTAAATCATAATGACAACAGTAAAATACTCAAATGACCCTGATCAAAAGTTTACATACTCTGGTGATTTTGGCCTGATAAAATGCACACAAGTTGACACAAAGGGGTTTGAATCGCTCTTAAAGGTAACCATCTTCACCTGTGATCTGTTTGCTTGTGACTAGTGTGTGTGTATAAAAGGTCATTGAGTTTCTGGACTCCTGACAGACCCTTGTATCTTTCATCCAGTGTTGCACTGACGTTTCTGGATTCTGAGTCATGGGAAAAGCAAAAGAATTGCCAAAGGATCTGTGGGAAAAGATAGTTGAACTGAATAAAACAGGAAAGAGGTATAAAAAGATATCCAACCAAAGAATTTAGAATGCCAATCAGCAGTATTCAAACTCTAATCAAGAAGTGTAAAATGAGGGATTCTGTTGAAACCAAACCACGGTCAGGTAGACCAACTAAAATTTCAGCCACAACTGCCAGGAAAATTGTTCAGGATGCAAAGAAAAATCCACAAATAACTTCAGGTGGAATACAGGAGTCTCAGAAAACATGTGGTGGGGCTGTTTCAAGATGCACAATAAGGAGGCACTTGAAGAAAAATGAGCTGCATGGTCGAGTCGCCAGAAGAAAGTCATTACTATGCAAATGCCCACTTACAGTACACCAAACAGCACAGAAACAAGCCTCAAACCTTCTGCCACAAAGTCATTTAGAGTGATGAGACCAAAATGTAACTTAATACTGTGTATAGCCCCCTTTAACATCAATGACAGCTTGAATTATTTTGTGGAATTTGTGGATAAGGCTCTTTATCTTCTCAGATGGTAAAGCTTCCTCTGGGCAAAAAGCCCAGTTGTGGCTGAAATTTTAGTTGGTCTACCTGACCGTGGTTTGGTTTAAACAGAACCCCTCATTTTCCATTTCTTGATTAGAGTTTGAACACTGCTGATTGGCATTCTCAATTCCTTCTATATCTTTTTATATCCCCTTCGTTTTATACAGTTCAGCTACCTTTTCCCGCAGATCCTTTGACAATTCTTTTGCTTTCCCCATGACTCAGAATCCAGAAATGACAGTGCAGCACTGGATGAAAGACCCGCTGGTCGAACAAAAAAAATTGTTCATGTTTCGTAAATCTAACACAGTTTCTATATGGATTGTATGATCAGATTGTAACTCTAAACCCAACAGTATATATCTAGCTTGATAGCCTATTCATTTTTTAAAGGCAAGGACACAGCAAAAGCAGTACAATTCTATGAATGGGGCTTTTAAAAAGTAAGCCAAACGAATCTGGTGCAATTATATCAGGCAGGCACCATCTTTTTACAAAAGCTAGAATGTATTTTGTAGTGGGTGATTTTCTGTAAGCAAACCAGATGTATTAACTGTTTTGGAAGAAAAAGTTGGATTCCAGAAAAAGCTGTAAAATCCAAATCAGTCTGCCAAAAAGATCCCTATGTTACAATCAAATATTGATGGATGCACTCCTCATTGTACAACAAAAAATTATTTAGTAAATCTAAATGCTACAGAGGTTTAAAGCTTCTGTTTCCAAAGACTGAACAGGCTGGAACCGTGGTAATAATGTGAGATAAGTGCAGCAAAAATTTTAGAAGACAGCACGATTCTTTTCTCCCCTACATATTTTATGTTATGCACGTATTAAAACAGAAAATATATTCATACTGATTCTTTTTGGGTACAAATGTGCCGCACTGTAATTGACCTAAGAAACTTTAAGTTCACATTAAAATGTTTAGATATTATAGCTTCAGAATGCACTACCAATATCCACTGTGGAATACAACAGGCCAGTGAAAAACAAATACAGCAAAACGCCCTGAAGACAAATCAATCTTGTTTTTAAAATATCCATTCCTGTAATGTTAGTTCTCGGCTTATTAAAAAGTTTTATAGGTTTACTTTTGGGTTGAAATTGATTGTGATACTTTCTCTCATGGCCATGACATAGCTATCCACCATATTGTTCCACTCTGCATCTGAATTAATATTCTTTCTTCTAAGTATTTCCAAGTTTTGGAAGTTCATCAAATATGGTCTTTCCACATCATACATACCTGCACCTAGGTTTATGTCCAGGATATGGGCTACAACAAATAGGCCTCTGAGCCTTCTGATCTAAGGACAACTAAAGAGACTCTGCAATAGAAGAGAATGTACAAATGTAAACATTTGGAGTATTTCAGCCAGGCTTCAAGGATGACAGAAAAGGCCTACATCTATGCAATTTACATTCAACAATAGTTTTTACAAATGGAACTGTGCATTTAAAAGAGAAGTCCAGGTGCTGGAGGATAATTAGACACCACTTTATCTGGAGCTGTTGTTGAGTAAAACATGTATTATCTCTTTTGTTCTGGTTATGCCTGAATCCATGTATTTGACTACTCAAGCCGTATTACAGAGACGGTTTTGTTACCAATGCCAATGGGCTCTCCGTAGCCAATAGTTTGTGCCATTGTTTGTTGATGGCACCTTCCTTCTTTGTTCTCTTTTTTTTCCTCTGTTGTATATGTGTTTAGAAATGGATAATTGAAAAATAAACACCTTTTTTTAAAACAAAAAGAGAAGTCCAGGATTTTAAAAAACATTGATACTCACCTAGGTGGATGCAGCATTGATCCAATGCTGCATTTGTTCCCCACCGGCTATGTAGTAAGAAATGAGTGATCAAGCACCACTGGTTACTCAGTTCTCCACCTCCACTCTGAGCAGAGAGCCATGACTGTCAATCAGCTGCTCTCTGCTCTCCCCTCCAGCACTCACTGGAATGAAGAGCTATAAAGGTTGATGGAGGGGCTAGCTCAGACTCTCTGCAGCTCACTGAGAGGCTGAGCCAGGTGCCAATTCAGGCTTCTGGGCAGATACCGACCATATGGTCAGGATCTTTACAGAGCCTGGACCGGATCTGTGGCTGTCAGCTGCAAACGGATCACAGGAGTACAGAAGGAACTATAGGAGAAGTATGACCAAAATAACTTTGGCCATACTTCTCCTTTAAACCACTGAGGCCCCTTTCTTTTGCATGTTCCAGTTCACATAAAAGGTGAACTTTAAGCATTTTATACAATCTATATCTCAGCAGATGGACCTGAGCTGCCAACCTTTCTTTGTTGAGAACATCTGTATTTCTAGTGAAATGCCTGACAACACTTTATTTTATTTATACAGAATGCTTCTTTCCTACGTAAACACAGGTGATATTTTATTTCCTTGAATAGTGGGAACATGAGGAGGCTAAGAATAACTACCTATTTCTAATACAAATGCTCAGTAATGCGAGCCACATACACAAGAGTAACTTGAAACTTTTGATGTATTAGTACAGATCTCTACATAAACTACATCAAAATCTTACTGACAAGCCATACCTCTGTTGAAGTTATCCACTAATTAAACTATTTTGGGGTTTTACAACTCACACTTACGACAAATTTACTGTGTCCCCACTTAAATTGACCCATGAACTGGCTCTACTCTCTGCTTTTCCTTGCTCTGCTACTACAATAAAAATGCCTTTCTCCAGTTTTACTTTGTGCAGCTAGAGCCATTATTCCCGGGTACTGAAACACTATCACCACTCCACCCATTATAAACTAGGTGGTGGCATTATGCCACATAATTAGAATGGAACACTTAGTAGCCTAATATCATGATACTTATGCTTCCTTCAAACTTCCTATAAACCATGAAAGGTATTAGGCCTCATTTACACTGCTGCTGGTAAACTGACATTTAGAGGCATGTAGGCGATTTTTTCAGCTGCCTCTGAACTTTCCTCTATGTTATCTTATCAGTACATTTACACAGGGTCGTTTAACCACTTACCAACTGGGCCACTTTTTTACATTTGGTGGTAACAAGCTAAAAACATTTTTTTTGCTAGAAAATTACTTAGAACCCCCAAACATTACATATTTTTTTTCAAACACCCTAGAGAATAAAATGGCGATTGTTGCAATACTTTTTGTCACACGGTATTTGCGCAGCGGTCTTTCAAGCGCGATTTTTTTGGAAAAATTTTACTTTTTTGAGTTAAAAAATAAGACAACAATAAAGTTAGCCCAATTTTTTTGTATATTGTGAAAGAGGATGTTACGCCGAGTAAATAGATACCATACATGACAATGTTGAAAATTGCGCGCACTCACGGAATGGCGACAAAGTCCGGTATTTAAAAAGTTTCATAGGCGACGCTTTAAAATTTTTTATTGGTTACCAGGTTAGAGGTGCAGAGGAGGTCTTTTGCTAGAATTATTGCTCACACTCTGGCGATCGCGGCGATACCTCACATGTGTGGTTTGAACACCGTTTTCATATGTGGGCGCGACTTACGTATGCGTCTTCTTTGCTGCGCGAGCTCGCGGGGACGGTGGCGCTTTAAATTTTTTATTTTTTTTTATTTTTTTTATTTATTTATTTTTAGCACTGTTCCTTTACAAAAAAAAAAAAATCTGATCACTTTTATTGCTATCACAAGGAATGTAAACATCCCTCGTGATAGTAATATGTGGTGACAGGTACTCTTTTTGGAGGGCCCGGGGGTCTAAAAGACCCCCATCCCTCCTTTGCACTTCACAGTATTCAGATTGCCATAAACGGCGATTCTGAATTATGTCATTTTTTCAAAATTGGCGCCGTTAGCCGCCGAGTAAACCGGAAGTGATGTTGTGACGTTGCTTCCGGAATTTGCCGAAGGAGACCCGATCGGAGCCGATTATGGCTTCTATCAGGACTCCTTCCAGCCGGCGGACACGCCGGATCGTCGCTCTGGTCTCCCGGTGGGACGGGAGGCCGGAGAAGAGCGGCGGAAGGTGGCGGGAGGGGGGTTAATGTCCCCTCCCGCCCCCTGGGGTAACGACCGAGCGGCTCCTGAGCCGGATCGGTCTTTACCCCTGGATAGCCGACCGCCAGCTCTAAAAAATGATACCAGGATATAGCCTGCAGCTGCAGGCTATGTCCCGGTAGAGCCGCTCAAAGCCGACCGCCGCCTATTTACGGCGCTGGTCGGGAAGTGGTTAAGGTCGTTTCCAGGCAGTTGAGTTTAAAGGCTTTTTTTGGAACACAAAAAAATGGGTTCAGATTCCAGTTTGAAACGGAGGCATTTGAAACGCCAAACAGCTTCTAAGCGCCTAAACGTGGTAACTCGCAACTAGGACCGTTTCCTTTACAGGCATTTCCATAAAAAAAAAAATACGGTTTTCTTTTTTAAAAAACGCTCCTAGACGCGAACGTGGGAAGCGTCGCTAAGCGCGGCATGCAATACGCGGCGAAACGGCCATTTTAGATGCCAGCTTCTAGCTGTCAAAAAAAATTGTTAAGGGGAGGTTGAAATAGTGTCCCGTGTAAATGGAGCCTTAATGATTCTCAAGAATTTAAGACAGCAAAAATGTTTTTCCTACCAGCTGGTTTTCAGATATTTTAAATTTAAAAGCACTGGGAACGGCCTTTTTGCCCTTTCCTACACTTCTACTCTTTCCACCTTGTTTTTTTCTTTCTGCTTCCCATCTCCCATATTTTTTGCTTAATCCTCTTCATTATCTATTACTCCCACCTACTTTTTAGCTAATTTTCCCTGAAATAACATTGAGGATGATTTACTAAAACTGGAGAGTGCAAAATCTGGTGCAGCTGTGCATGGTAGCCAATCAGTTACTAACTTCAGCTTGTGCAATTAAAGTGTTTGTTAATCCCCCCCCAAAAAATGACAGATCCTTAAAGCAGATTGAACAGCATAGTGCTTGTGCTGTGTAATCTGCCCCTCTCTAAACTGTAAAAAACCTCCCTGATCCCTCCACTTCCTGTGTCCCCATCTCTGCTCTGACCAAGATAATCAGGTCTGCTGAGCGCTGACCATCGTGGTCTGAGACGTCCCTGTGTCATCCGCAGCCCTGCTCTCAGCTCTCCTCTCTCCCCCTCCTCCCTGCCAGCTCCGTGTTGTGTCTGTGTCTCTGTCTCCGCCTCCCACCCCCCATCCCGGCCGCTATTAGTACAAATGAAAGTTTATGAAATGTCACTGCCAGCCCCTCTAATATGGTTAAGCATAACACACTGTATAAGTATTTTATATAAAAAGAGCATTGTAAATACATTTTTAGTGCGATCTTCATGCCGGTCACGTGACTCGCGGCTGGTCTCCAGGGCTACTGCAGGAGGGGCTGAGCGGCCATGTGACCTCCCTGGCTGACGTCAGGAGAGAGATCTTTGCCCCTACTGCAGAAGCCATATATTGGATGTATACAGCGGCTGCTAGTCATGTGACGGGCCTGAAGATCACCCCAAATAGGATTTACAATGCTTGTTTTTAGAAAAGACTTATAGAGTGTGCTATGCCTAGCTATAATAGAGGGGCTGGTAGTGATTTGCATATGTGGTTTAACAAACCCTTTATAAAATGTCACTGCCAGCCCCTCTAATATAGAGGTTTGACAAAAAACCTTTGACAAAAAACCTGGATACCAGTTTCCGTTAGTAATAATGGTTTATGTATATGTAGTTGCAGTTTTCTTTGGGTGTTCAGATACCAATTAATACCAGTACTATTACCAGTTTTAAACATTTTACAGTTTTACAAGCACTGTTGGTTTTTGGTGCGGGGCTCTTGGTACTGAGAACATGTGTATATCCTGAATCTCAGCTAAGTGTCCTTGTGTTGCAGAGTCCCTAACACTAAAGCACCCAAGACACAGAGTAAGATAATACAGTTAGCTGCCACATAAACAAGTGTCCCAATTGGAAGATTTCCCTTCTATTCTCATTCTGTTAACAACTCAAAATGTAGGATTTAAGTTAAGGGGAATCTCTCTAACAGGGAAAATAAAAACCAATAAAAACCAACCATGGGTTTAAACCCATCTACACACTATTTAAAACTAAAAAAAAATGTAGGTACATTTTATTCTCTTACTTTTGCCACTTAACCCGAACTTAACCCCTAAAATTATTCCTTAACACTTAACTTTAAGCCAACACATAAACCCTAAGAGCACTTTCACACTGGGGCTGGGGGGAGGCGGTAGCGGTAAAGCGCTGCTACTTTCAGCAGAGCTTTTCCGCTGTTATAGCTGCGCTATGTCGCTGCTATGCAGGCTTGGGCGGGGCGCTTTTAACCCCACACAATGGGTTAAAAAAGGGGTAAAACTGTCTGTGCGCGGCACTGCCCATTGATTTCACTGAAGGGGGCAGTGTAGGAGCGGTGTATCACTGCACCGCCCCAAAGATGCTACTTGCAGGACTTTTTTTCCTTGTCCTGCAAGCGCACCGCCCCAGTGTGAAAGCCCTCGGGCTTTCACACTGAGGACACAGGAGACAGCTTACAGGCGCTTTATTTGCGTTATTTTTAGCACAAAAATGCCTGAAAACTGCCTCAGTGTGAAAGGGGTCTAAGGGAAGAAATGTTTTTGCTCATTGTATTTTATAGTTTCATGCATTTTTTTTATTTGAAATGACATAAAAAATAGTTACTTGACTCGCCCTTCACACACATACAGTCATAACATTCAAAAAATATTTTATTGGGACAGATAAATCTGTGTGTCCATGACCCATGGAGAATCGCTTTTCAAACACTTGCTCAATATAACTTTTCCTTACATGATCACCCTGCAACAAGGCAGCAGAATCCCTGTCACAGTACCCGCTAGCCAGGCCCAAATAAGATATAGACAAAGAAGCTGAAGAGATAGAAATCCCTGACTTGACTGACGGGAGGTCTAACAGTAGGCCTAAAGTGAACCTCCTCGATATAAAGGAAGAGTATAAGTGTATGAAGACTCTAGCCTATGCTGGTTATTGAACCCTATGCTAAAACTGACTATAGAATCCTAGACCAGAAGGGACAGGGTTAGCTTAAATATCAATATATATATCAATAATATTCAATATAGTTATAAATGATATAGGGTCTGTGATTAAAAGTACCATTTCAGTGTTTGCAGATGACACCAAGCTATGCAATGGAATGATGTCCTTACAGGATGTCTCCAACTTACAAGCAGACATTAATTCACTGTTTAATTGGGCGACTATGTGGCAAATGAGGTTTAATGTTGATAAATGTAAAGTTATGCACTTGGGGGCTAAGAATATGTATGCATCATACATACTAGGGGAGTACAACTGGGGGAATCCATAGTGGAGAAGGATCTGGGGGTTTTGGTAGATCATAAACTTAATAATGGCATGCAATGCCAAGCAGCGGTTTCCAAAGCGAGCAAAATCCTTTCTTGTA
>BLSH010152934.1:1525626-1537798 GCA_018402905.1 Glandirana rugosa
GGGATATACGATACCTATCTAAGTACGTATCGTACTTAGATAGGTACTGGCGGGTGCTGGTGGGGGATAAGTACGCCGGCCGACGAAATATAATTACCAAATACGACTAAAGGGAGATGTGTAATTAAGTGTAGTAGGTAAAATGTTTGATTTAAAATATAATATGTTAAGGAAGGGTGGTGGAAAAAACCATCAGAAATGACTAAAATAACTAAAAAAGGTTGTATATGAGGAATATAAACATAGAGGTGAATGATAAGTAAACAAGAACAGCATATGTTAAATGGGAGTAATATCGTGGGCGGTCATGGATAGATTCATGCTATGCATGAATCTATCCATAGCATATAGGGGGTGGTGAGGACAGAGGGGGCGGCGTCCGTGTGCCCTTAATGGACGGGCCGCCCCTGAGCACTACTATCAGCCCGTTCCCACATGCCAAGGTTCTAAGTGTAATCCTGGACTCTTAACTATCCTTTCATCCCCATGTCCAATCACTTTCCAAATCTTGCTGCCTCAACCTTTTGAACATCTCCAGAAAATGTCCCTTCCTAACCAATGACACCACAAACTTTCTAGTTCACCTGGTTATCTCCCACCTTGACTACTGCAACTCCCACCTCACAGGATTACCTTTACATAAGCTATCCCCCCTTCAGTCCATCATAAAGGCTGCTGCCAGTCTCATCCACCTTACAAACTGCTCAGCCTCTCCTACTCCTCTCTGCCAATCTCTCTTCTGGCTTCCACTCATCCTATGAATTAAATTCAAAATACTAACAACAACTTACAAAGCCATCCTCAATTCGGCCCCCAGCTACGTTGTCTCAAAATACCAACCAAATCATTCTGTTCATTCCTCTTAAGACCTCCTGCTCTCTATTTCCCTTGTCACCTCCTCCCATGCTCGCCTCCAGGACTTTTCCCGAGCCTCTCCTATCCTATGGAACTCCCTACCCCAATCTGTATGACTATCTCCTACTCTGTTTGCTATTAGATAATCCCTGAAAACCATACTCTTCAGAGAAGCCTATTCTGTCCATAACTAACAACTGTACTTTTATTTTCTCCATCAGCTCACCCCCTCAGTTATTACCTTTTGTATCACTTGACACTCTCTTCTAGATTGTAAGCTCTAACGAGCAGGGCCCTCTGATTCCTCCTGTACTGAATTGTATTGTAACTTTACTGTCTGCCCTCATGTTGTAAACTGCTGTGCAAACTGTTGCCGCTATACAAATCCTAAACAAAGCAGAGAAGAAGGCGCTTCTAAGTGCAGTAAAAAAAAACTTTAATGACAAGGAATTGTTAAAAACACTCACAAGATGGAAATGATAAACAGGCATATCAATGAATCCATAATGTCCAGCGGGATGCCTCCTGGGAGTAAAGACAGCTGCAGGTAGAAGTTCCAGCCGACCAGAGGAAGCGCTGTCTCTCTAATCCAAGATGGAGAACTGGAGTCACCAACCCATCAAAGCACCCGAGTACCTGTCACCAACCCATCAAAGTACCCGAGTACCTGTCACCAGACCATCAGAGTACCCGGGTACCTGTCACCTGCCCATTAGAGCACCAGCCCATCAGAGTACCCGAGTACCTGTCACCTGCCCATCAGAGTACCCCAGTACCTGTCACCTGCCCATCAGAATACCCGAGTACCTGTTACCTGCACACCAGAGTACCTGTCACTAGCCCATCAGCGTACCAGAATACCTGTCACCAGCCCATCTGAGTACCCAAGTACCTGTCACCAGCCCATCAGAGTACCCGAGTACCTGTTACCTGCCCATCAGAGAACCTGAGTACCTGTCACCAGCCAAGCAAAGTACTGAGTACCTGTTACCTGCCCATTAGAGTACCCGAGTACCTATCACCAGACCATCAACGTACCCGAGTACCTGTCATCAGACCATCAGCATACCAGAGTACCTGTCACCTGCCTATCTGAGTACCCAAGTACCTGTCACCAGCCCATAAGCATACCCGAGTACCTGTCACCTGCCCACCTGAGTACCCGAGTACCTGTCACCTGCCCACTTGAGTACCCAAGTACTTGTCACCAGCCCATCAGAGTACCCGTGTACCTGTCACCAACCCATCTGAGTAACTGAGTACATATCTGCAGCCCATCAGAGTACTCAAGTACCTTTTACCAGTCCATCAGATTACCCGAGTACCTGTCTCCAGCCCATCAAATACCAGAGTACCTATCTGTAGCCCATCAGAAAACCTGAGTACCTATATGCAGCCCATCAGAGTACCCAAGTACCTATCTGCAGCCCATGCCTCATAGAATATACCTTGGGTGTTTGCTTTCCAAAATGGGGTCATTTTTGGGGTAATTCCCCTGTCCTGGTGCTCCAGGGCCTTCAAAAGTGTGATAGGTATGAATGAAATTTTATGTGTAATTTATGCTCCTAGAACTATTCAAAAGACTCATAATGCCTCACAGAATATACGTTGGGTGTTTGCTTTCCAAAATGGGGTCATTTTGTGGGTAATTCCATTGTCCTGGCGCTCCAGGGCCTTCAAAAGTGTAATAGGTGGTTAGGAAATTAGATGTGAAATCTCTGCTCCTAGAATGCCTGACGGTGCTCCCTGCATGTTGAACCTCTCTATGTGGCCAGGCTGTGTAAAAGTCATACACATGTGGTATCGCCATACTTGGGATGAGCAGCAGAATATATTTTGGGAGGGGGAGTAATTTTTGCTTTGTACATGCTATGTGTTAGAAATATCTTATAAATTGACTACTTTGTGTAAAAATAAAAGTGTTTTCATTTTCTTTCCACATTTTCCGAAGACTTGTGGAAAAAAATGAACCATTCAAAAGACTCATAATGCCTCATAGATTATACGTTGGGGTGTTTGCTTTCCAAAATGGGGTCATTTTATGGGTAATCCCATTATCCTGGTGCTCCAGGGCCTTCAAAATTGTAATAGGTCGTTTGGAAATTAGATGTGAAAATTCTGCTCCTAGAATGCATGACGGTGCTCCCTGCATGCTGGACCTCTCTATGTGGCCAGGCTGTGAAAAAGTCTCACACATGTGGTATCGCCATACCCGGGGCGAGTAGCAGAATGTATTTTGGGGTGTAATTGGAAGTATGCATATGCTGTGTGTGAGAAATAACTTGTTGTTATGACAATTTTGTGCAAAAAAACAAATAATAATAATTTCTTAATTTTCCCAAGAATTGTGGGAAAAAATTACAACTTCAAAAAACTCGCCATGCCTCTTACTAAATACCTTGGAAAGTCTACTTTTCAAAAGGGGGTCATTTGGAGGGTATTTGTACATTCCTGACATTTCAGGGTCTCAAGAAGTGAGATAGGCCCTCAGTGCATCAGGTGTGATCAATTTTCAATGATTGGCACCATAACTTGTAGACTCTATAACCTTCACACAGACCAAATAATATACACTTATTTGGGTTATTTTTTACCAAAGATAGGTAGCAGTATAGGTTTTGGCCCAAATGTATGAACAAAAATTACTTATTTGCAAAATTATATCACAGAAACTAATAAAAAGTGTTGTTTTTTTTTAACTTTTCACACTTTTTTCACTTATGTCACAAAAAAAAAACCCAGAGGCTCTTAAATACCACCAAAAGAAAGCTCTATTTGTGTGAAAAAAATGATAAAAATGTTGTTTGCGTACACTGTAGCACGAGAGAGTAATTGTCATTCAAAGTGTGAGAGCGCTGAAAGCTGAAAATTGGTCTGGGCAGGAAGGGGGTATAAACGTCCTGTATTGAAGTGGTTAAAGTCACTAAGAATGATAGTGGGTATTTGAGAGGAGAGAATAGGGTAGCCAGGCACGACAGTTGTCAAAGAAGATTGACATCAGTTCAGGAGGCAGATAAATCAAAGTAATCCTCAGAGGTTCTGTAGAAAAAAGATGAATACAGTGAGTTTAAAAAGAGAGGCATAGAGAGGAAGGTGAGGAAAGGACTTGGAAAGTGTTTTTCGGGGATTTAAGGATTTCAAGTCTCTCCTCCATTGGGCCTGGTTGAGTGAGTCCATTGGTAGCCCTCATGGGAGAGGGCAGCTGTAGAGGCAGAGGCAGATTCCTGCAGCCATCTTTCTGTAATGGCAAGAAGTTAAAGATAAAGAGGTAATGGACAGAATGCAGCTCCTTACAGACAGAACAGGCATTCCAGGGGGCACATACAAATGGAGCTTGGGTTCTTGGAAGCAGGGAAGTAGAAATTAGAGTGTATGGATTGCAGCTGCTGCCAGAAAAAGGAAGATGCTGCTGTAGGTGCGAAAGCTCGATGGGGTCAGAATTAGAGGAAATATCCCCAAAAGTTAAGAGAAGCAGGAGAGTGAGGGAAGTAAGATGGAAGCAAATGTTTATGCATGCACATACCCCTGAATCATGGAGGTTCAGAATTAGCAGGATAGGATGAATATAGTAATAGGGAGAGGACAGGCATGAAGGTGATATGTATAAGCTGAGGGTGGAGAAGAGGGATAATGAAATGAGAATTCATAGTGAGAGGACACTATTGTGAAAAAGAAAGATGTAGAGAACATATTAGAAGGTAGAGAGAGTAGCAATCATACTTGGAAAGAAACAGCTGAGTGGAGAAAATACATGTTTACTTGCAGTCTGTCGGGTGTTAAGCAATGTTGTTTATAGATTCCTTTTTGTTTTTGTCTTAGTTTAATTTTAATTGTCATGTTAAACTGCCAGTAGTACACCAATGTGAAAATTATTTTACTAGAATTGCCAGTTCCCTTAGACAGAAGTGTCAAATTCTACACCCTAATGTGATGTAATTTTTTTGCTGCCACTGTCATCTACATGTAGCGCTACCCCCAAAGGAGCCACTGTAGTTTTAGCAGGTTCTTTCACAGTCAGAGGCAGCAACAGTACATACACTCTGGCTCAATAGACAGTCTGGGAGATGTCTTTTTAAAAATGTATTTGTTTGTAGAACTGATAGCAGGAGGGGGATTGGGGTGATATGGGATACTCCAAAATTGTAGGCATTGTTAGCAGAGGACACTTCTCGCTCAGTAACTGGGAAAGTCTATAGAATCACGGCTGGGGACAATGAAGTAGGTTTGAGCACAAAAAAGTAGTCTGGGACAGTGTACAGGTTCATGGCTGGGAACCATGAAGTAGGTTTGAGCACAAGTAAAGGTAGTTTGGAACAGTGTACAGGTTTATGGCTGGGGACCATGAAGTAGGTTTGAGCACAAGTAAAGCTAGTCTGAAACAGTGTACAGGTTCACGGTCGGAGACCATGACTAATCTCCTCAGGGCTCCAGACTATTTTATAGCATCCCAGCCACCTTCTGGGCACACATGCCAAGGGATTGGTTAGGCTCTGTTCAGTAATCAGGTTGGTCATTTAAATTCTTTCTCCCTAAACTCCAGAAACGTCTTCTAGAGGAGGGGGGAAGCAATCAAATTCCCAGTCTGTAAAGCCCTGAACAGACCACACCAAACCATCACTGTTTCTTTGGTTACAAAAGGAGCCAAAAACAAACATACTTAGCAGCCTAACTAGGAGGTTGCAACACACAGAAGAATAAATGATTGAATATAAGTATGTGTGTGCAAGTATGTGAGTATTAGTGGAGGAACTGGAAATCGTATCTTCTATACAACTCTACTGAGCAAACTTAATAGCCAATACATTCTTAAACAGTGACTACAATATTATTGATATCAATTATACAGCATCTAGCAAAGATTTTTAAACGCTGGAATAGACAACAAATCAGTAATAGTAGAGAAGTTCATATCAATGCTTTATAGCTATGAAGAGGTTAATGGTTCCCAAAAAATCCACCATTTGTATTTGTATAAAGGCCAGAAAAAGCAGCTTAGAGCATTACAGCAATAAGCTGCACACAGCATCTCAAGGGACAGCAAGAATGAAGGAAGTGATGTATTTATGGCACTATCTGTCAGTCAGATATAGCAGTAGCGGACACCTCTACAAGCTTCCCTTAAAAATAACCCTGCTTTTTTTCTGTGTGCCTCAGGCTCTAAATTACCATTTTCTGACATGGAATCTCACAGAAAGTAACAGGGAGCTTCAATTTGAAACTAAAGTTTTAGCAGATTCAACTATTATTTCTTCTTTATGCACAAGCTACAAAGTTCATAATGGTTTATAGTATCTAATTAAGACTCTAAATAACACAGTGGGGATAATGTTTTATCTTGATCCAGACATATTGTAAAAATTACTTTTTTCTTTTAAAAATGAAAGGATTAAAGCGGTAGTAAATTTCCTCCGAGAAAAAAAAAAATCGCCCTGCAAGGTAATATAATGTACTAGTATGTACCAGGCCCTTCCGGGTTTGCGGGCTCCAGTCGTTTGATTGGACAAGCTGCAATGACGTCACTCCCACGCATGTGCATGGGAGCCGCGGCACAGAGCCCTGAAGGGACGGCATGATTATGCTGTCACTTCAGAGCATATGCGCCAGTGACATCACCGGCTGCTGCTCGCTGGAATATATATATATATATATTTATTTTACCTACAGGCAAGCTTTATTATAGGCTTACCTGTAGGTAAAATTAGCAGAAAATAATTTACTACTGCTCTAAAGAGAGCTGTTTCATGTTTTTAAGAAAAGTACGTTCAGAAAGTATAATTTATGTACTGGTTATTTTTTGTTTTACATTTCTTTGCCTTGGTGCTGCCTAAAATTTTTCTTTAATAACTAAAGTCTACCTGATATTCACTATTTATGCTTACATTTTGAAAAAAAAAAAATATTTTTTGGACAATAGATTATTAAGCTCAAGTTTATAGTTTTTGTTTTGGGGGGGGGGGTGCAGCACCAAACACATTATGTATTTGTAATGTGTATCCCATTACCTGCAGATGGTTGTTTCTGGTAACAGCCTTCCCTGCAGTGCTTCTTTCCTAGTTGCCTTATGCTACCCTGAGGCTGTCTTCAAGTTCTATGAACAGAGGAGATACTACCATTTAACTTCTCCCCTCCTCCGTTCACAGAATGTGATGCATTGTGATTGTGAATGTGATGCATATTGCAACAGCAATATGATTGGTGGAGAAGGCAGAAAGGGATGGGCAAGCGTTGCAACTTTTCTCAGTAGCAGTGGCTGTTCAGGGCAGTATCTGACAGCTATGAAGAAGGTACTTCAGGGAAGATATTAGTCAGAAGCAGCTACCTGCAGATAATGGGATATGCACTATAACACATAACTATTGTTTTTGGTGCTGTATCCAAGAAAAAAAAAAGAACTAACTAAAACTAAACTTCAACTTCAGCAAGTATAAAACTAACTAAATGCCATACAGTTTGTTAAAGCTCAACGTGTCATAAAATTGCCATTTTTAAATAAAATACTGTATTTTCCTTTTTAATCCTTTGTTGCTGATCACCTGCAGCCTCCTACAGACACTTCCTGTCTACAGGCATGCACTCCATCAACTACGCCCTACCATTTCTCAGGTTGGGTTTCCTGTTGGTGACAAAAGCAGAACATTCCTGTACAGTATACACCAGCAGGGCTGCTTATGGTCTCAACTGCAAATGCAGGTAGACAAATGGAGGACAAGAACAGACCGCTTTCATCTCATAACAGAAGTGCCTGCACAAAGATCTTCATGGGGGGGGGTATTATTTTAACGAAGCCATGAATTTTAAAATATTAATGTTTTACATTTCTTTATGATATTAAAGCTTACATAAGATTTTACTGGTTGGATTTACTTATACTTAAATGGAGGTTCACACTATAAATTAGCATTGAATTAATCCCTACTTGGGTGAAAGATTTTATACATACAGAAATAAGACTTTTGTAACCACTGTCCCTTGCACTCCTGAGCATAGTTATATTACTTCCCTCTAGAACAGGGTTTCTCAACCAGGGTTCTGTGGAACCCTAGGGTTCCTCTAGAGGTTGCAAGGGGTTCCTTGAGCAATAGTCAATTTCTACCTCTCAGATAAATTCTCAATGACATCATTGAGCTTTTTAGCGATCTGTAAGGGGGCAATTCTTTCCAATGACCACAAGTGTAAGGAACATTCACCGCACTGACCATCACACTAATATTTCATGAGTTGTAGATTTTTCATTTTAGCAGAGATTCCCCGAGACCGGAGAATTATTTCAAGGGTTCCTCGGTGTTGAAAAGGTTGAGAAAGGCTGCTCTAGATCCACATCTGAGTGGGTCTTCTGATCTGTCTTCTATCGTGGTCCTATGTAGCTAGACTAGACTCAATGACAAGGCAGCCTTTCTTAAAGAAGATCTTGCACTAAATGGCAAGGATTTCTTTGTACATCAGGCTTCCCACATATTTTCAAATCCCTACCTTTAAAGAATCACATGTGTGGAAAAAGAGTAAAAATATATACTTGGCTTACAATTGCCTTCATGTCTGCATTACCCAAGCAATGGGTGATGTCATGATCCTTCTATCCAGTCCCTGGGAATGCTGGGTATCCCAAATCATACAAAAAACATGTCCCTGTGCCAGGGCATCTTCTCATAAGATTTGGGATACTTGTTGATCCCATAATCTCGCTGAAAGGATCATGTGGAAGCTAGTGGTATGCTGAATGTAATAGATGGAAATTTTGCAAGGTCCACTCAAAAGTGAGCATTCAAAATTATGGGAGCTTGCCATTGCTTACCTCTCCTGTTAGTTCCCTGGTTACCGTGCAGATGCTCAGATTCTCTGAGCTAGAAGAAATTTAGAGATAAGGAATTTTGACCACTTTCTGATACTCATTTACAAACTTCAGAACAGGGCCAGCAATCAGAACCTCCAAACTTTTCTAAAGACAGGGTCACGTTTACAGAAGTTGAATTATTTTATTTGCTTGCTGCATAGCTCACGTGTCATTGTTTTGGTTCCCATAGTACAAGGGTTTCAAGGTATGCCCCTGCGTTGGCTGTTATCTTTGCAAATTATTTTCCTTCTAACTGAAATCATAAAAACACTTTTAAAAACTGGCTTTCCCAGCAATTGCAGCATGAAGTCAAATGTTTTTTTTAATAAAATGACTTGCTTAAAGATCAAACCTACAGCTTTTGCATTAAAAGAACCATGATTTAAACAGCTCGGCTAAACGGCCAGTGGCTAGATGTGCTTTAGAGATGGTACAAGTGTCTTGTCAGCTACCAAAACCAACATTCTTATGAGCAAGTGAAGCAGGTCATTCCAATACACTAGGCAAATGACAGAGGATCCTTTCAAATAGGCCATCACACTCAAGGCCCAGCAATTTACAGAAGCAGTGCAGCCTTTTATGTCTGCAGCACATTGGACAGCTCACCAGCCGTCTAAGAACAGAAAATGGTAATTCGCTTATTCAGGAAACCTCATCTGTGAACTTTAAACTATTCCAGAGCTGTTGTTGAATTCTGGCAAACATAAAGACTTCTATAAAAAGTGTGAGTTAAATATAGAGCAAACCTGATTTATGTACATAATTAAATGTGTATGCTGAGGGCAATAATAAGCATCACCACCAAATTGCACATTTCCAAACTACTAAGTATTTGTGCATTCATATGTGATATGTACCTGTATACATATGTGATATGTACCTGTATACATATGTGATGTGTACCTGTATACATAGATGATGTGTATGTGCATACATGTGTGATGATGTGTACCTGTATACATATGTGATGTGTACCTGTATACATATGTGATATGTAACTGCATACATATGTGATGTGTACGTGCATACATATTTGATGTCTACCTGTATACATATGTAATATATACCTGCATATATATGTGATGTGTACCTGTATACATATGTGATGTGTACCTGCATACATATGTGATGTGTACCTGCAGACATATGTGATGTGTACCTGCATACATATGTGATGTGCACCTGTATACATATGTGATATGTACCTGTATACATATGTGATGTGTACCTGCAGACATATGTGATGTGTACCTGTATACATATGTGATGTGTACCTGTATACATATGTGATGTGTACCTGTATACATATGTGATATGTACCTGTATACATATGTGATATGTACCTGTATGCATATGTGATGTGTACCTGTATACATATGTGATGTGTACCTGTATACATATGTGATATGTACCTGTATACATATGTGATATGTACCTGTATACATATGTGATGTGTACCTGTATGCATATGTGATGTGTACCTGCATACATATGTGATGTGTACCTGTATACATATGTGATGTGTACCTGTATACATATGTGATATGTACCTGTATACATATGTGATGTGTACCTGTATGCATATGTGATGTGTACCTGTATGCATATGTGATGTGTACATGTATACATATGTGATGTGTACTTGCAGACATATGTGATGTGTACCTGCATACATATGTGATGTGTACCTGTATACATATGTGATGTGTACCTGTATACATATGTAATATATACCTGCATACATATGTGATGTGTACCTGTATACATATGTGATGTGTACATGCATACATATGTGATGTGTACCTGCATACATATGTGATGTGCACCTGTATACATATGTGATGTGTACCTGTATACATATGTGATGTGTACCTGCAGACATATGTGATGTGTACCTGCATACATATGTGATGTGTACCTGTATACATATGTGATGTGTACCTGTATACATATGTGATATGTACCTGTATACATATGTGATGTGTACCTGTATGCATATGTGATGTGTACCTGCATACATATGTGATGTGTACCTGTATACATATGTGATATGTACCTGTATACATATGTGATGTGTACCTGTATGCATATGTGATGTGGACCTGTATACATATGTGATGTGTACTTGCAGACATATGTGATGTGTACCTGCATACATATGTGATGTGTACCTGTATACATATGTGATATGTACCTGTATACATATGTGATGTGTACCTGCATACATATGTGATGTGTACCTGTATACATATGTGATATGTACCTGTATACATATGTGATGTGTACCTGCATACATATGTGATGTGTACCTCTATGGGGAGGAAGTGAGAGACTCCATTTTGATTCCCTGAGGAGAATTGGGCCTGGTTGAGTGAGTCCATGGGTAGCCCCCATGGAAGAGGGCAGCTGTAGAGGCGGAGGCAGATTCCTGCAGCCAGCTTTCTGTAATGGCAAGAAGTTAAAGATAAAGAGGTCATGGACAGAATGCAGCTCCTTACAGATAGAGCAGGCTTTCCAGGGACACATTCGAGGGGGCATACATATGTGATGTGTACCTATATACATATATAATGTGTGCCTGTATACATACGTGATGTGTACGTGCATACATATGTGATGTGTACCTATATACATATGTGATGTGTACCTCTATGGGGAGGAAATGAGAGGTTCCATCTTGATTCCCTGAGGAGAATTCAGGCAGGACACTGCACAGACGGAGTTACACTTGTGCCTCAGGACACAAGGCCATTTAGATAAAAAGACACTGTGTACAGACGCCATTGTCCTTTCACCCTGTTGAGGAAAGTCTTGCATTCTTCACTTAATAATCTGGGCCAGTTATGTTATTTGGGCCTGTTATCCAGGAATTTAAGTGCACCAATGAGAGTGGCTAGCTGAAGATGCCAAGTCTTATTTAACTTCAAAGGGACTGAAGTTGCTATTGCCATACGGCCTCGCACACACATATCCAGGGCTCTGTATATGCAGTGGGTGTGCAGGACAGCCTATCTGGGAAGTTACAATATTGACTGTTGATTAGTGTTGAGCGAACCCGGACTGTAACGTTCGGGTCCGTACCGAACTTTCGGGTGTCCGTGGCACGGACCCGGACCCGGACATTTCAAAAATCGTTCGGGTTCGGTCCGGGGTTCTGCTATTTTATTCCACGTGTTGAGAAGCTGCAGGGCAGCCAATCAACAAGCGTTTCACTGGTTTGCCCTTAGAAGCCATCACAGCCATGCCTACTAATGGCATGGCTGTGATTGGCCAGTGCATCATGTGACCCAGCCTCTTTATAAGCTGGAGTCACAGTGCTGCAGTCACATGCTCCTTGGGTTAGTATAGGGAAAGGTAGCTGACGGCGTGAGGGACAGATTTTAGCCATTTTAAGACCTGATCCTGCATCCTGAGATAGATTACTTTACTACTGCTGTCTGTGCTGTTGCTCTGAGGACAGATAGCAGAAATTAGAGATTTCACATA
>BLSH010152934.1:1539707-1559903 GCA_018402905.1 Glandirana rugosa
GTCTCTTTTGTGAAGTTATTGTAATTTAGTGTTTTACCGTTAGACATGGCCTAACTAATAGGAATGAGTTCAAACCGAGACTCAGGTCCGTCTTCCTCTCGTCTTCTGACTAGGAGAGATACAGTCTAGAGAGAGAAGACAGAGGACCGTGGTGTCCGAGTTATTGTTTGTGACATGAGTTTAGTTGTCATCTCAACTCGCTTGTGGACCTTCAAGCCCAAGACGACCAGGCAGGCTTGAAGCCCTGTTTCAGGCCCAGGCCCAGGCCTGCCTTGGGCTTGCTAGCGTGCCTGTTGCTTGGGGTAACTTTAGTTACCCCTGGGCTTGAAAATCCGTGTCCGTGCGATCGTTCGGGTTCCGTCCGGACCCGGACCCGGACTTTGTCCCGAAGTTCGGACGGACCAGCAGAACCCGAACTTCCAGGTGTTCGCTCAACTCTACTGTTGATTTGAGTACAGTGTTTGTTATTGAGCCTGTGGTGCCAGGAGACAGAAGAGAGAGATCTGACATAGAGAGGATCAGTCTTCTGCTCTCCTTCTGCCTGGACTCAGAGCCAAACTTGAGTAAGGATAATCAATCCGGTACAGATTGCCATTTTGTGATTTAATGTTATTGAAGTGTTTTCTCTGCTCTTGGGGTTATTCTAAGCTTCTGAATCCCCTGAAAGCACCCTGAGTGTACTATTGAGCTATATCACCCATAAACTCAGTTATTGTCCTTCTACTACATTCTTTAAACACATGTACTGTCAATGTTTGTTGCCTATCCACATAAATACTATAGTAAAGACAATTAGCTGGGCACTAAATGAACTACTACTCCCAGTCCATCTATCTTCCAGGCCCCTCCGGCCTACCTCCCTGTCCACTGTTCAGTGACACTCCTTCCCTTGACTGGCTTCTCTGACCTCTACTGACTGTCCACTCTCTTCTCCCAGCCTGCTCCAGCCTTCTCATCCAACTCCCAGGGGCTGCCACTCACCGACACCGGTGAATCCTTTAAAGAGCCTTTAATGTAAGCTTTCTGCTGCTCTCCTGCTCCCTTGCGCTACTACAGGAGGACGACTTCTCTCCTGGCTGCACCCGAGCCTCCAGGCCTCAAGGTCACCCCCCAGACTGGGGGGCTCTTTTCCAGGCGAGGCCTCCACAGCACCTCTGCTACATTCTCCTCTCTTCCACCTGACGCTCTCCTCCCCCAGCTGGGCAGATCATAGTATTTAAGGAGGCATGCCCCCTGCCAACCATCTCTCTTTTACAGAGCCTTCTAGAAACAAAGGGGAGGAGTATCCAAAGGGTGTTCCTTCCTGCAATCTCCAGCTCTTCCTTGACCACTCCCCTGCCCAGATCAAAACATTCGGGCCTGCACTTATTGTCAGGCCTGACTAAATTTTGCTTCTCCTAGCAAAAAACCTCACTACAAAAAGCGCCTACCACTATGGGGGTGCTACATATGTGATGTGTACCTGCAGACATATGTGATGTGCATACCTCCCAACTTTTTGAGATGGGAGCCAGGGACACCTATTTGCAAATGTATGTAGACACAGGACACACCCCCTGCCATGCCCCCTTAAAGGAGAATTGTACAAAAAAATGATTAGTTAAACCCACAAGTACTTTATTTTTACCACTACTATTCCTTTATATTAGCTTTTGAAGTCTACAAACACAGCAATTTAGTAATTGGATGAAAGATTTAGCACCAGGAAACACTTTTTGATATTTAAATAGTGCATTTTATATACAACTATATAGATCAGATCAAAATGAGGGACAAGTGAGGAGGAAAGAGGGACAGAGGGACATTGCTCCAAATCAGGGACAGCCCCTTGAAATCAGGGACAGTTGGGAGGTATGGATGTGTACCTCTATACATATGTGATGTGTACCTGCAGACAAATTGCCGTGAATATTTATTAACAGTCCAAATAAAATGTAAACCTCATATGTTCAAATCTTTCCTGACACAGGCCTAACCAAACTATTGAAAGTGTGATGGAAAGCTATTCCGGGTTGTTTTGGTGCTGACTACTGGGTGCCAAATTCCTGTGGACTTATCCAATTGTTTTTTTTCTTTTTCTTTTTTTTTTTTTGGTAAATGCTGATGGAAAACTTTCAAATTGTCACAGTGCTGCCTCAAATTTGGTCAGCATAAAAGCCCTATCAAACATAGGCATGGAGTACAAGCATAGTTGATCAATGCTAGACCCTAATATAATGCCACTTCAACATGTTGAGGCATGACTTCCTCATTTTTTTCATGAAGCAATGACGTTTGCATGTATAAAGGAACAGGCTCACTTTACACGAATATGTGAGTGGTGGGAGTTTGGGGTAGATTTGTAGCCATCAAACTGTTAGCACTATATACATTCTGAATAATAATAATAATATGCAGACCTGTTCTGTTTGCTGATTGGTGTTAGGTTTTTTTGTGTTTCAAATGGTGCTTTATGCATTGCCGTACCTTCTTAAACCTAGGCTATGTCTAGTAGTCTAGTCTAGTATGGTCTCCTCCAGACTTGGCACCATCCACAGGCAGCTTAACTGTTCAATAAGATACAGAATTTGAATCCAACCCAATTCTACTTCAGCTAATTGCAGTCCAGAGGATGTTTTCCAGTCCTTTGAAGTGTAAGAAGACAACACAGGATCTTTTTTCCAGGAGCTGGCAAAAAAGCCAGCTTAAAAAATTCTTGATTATGCGTGTTTATATTTGCATAGAATTTAAAGGTGTATGCCTGTAAACCATTTCTATTATTTAGAATATTCAGTTATTTTAGCCACTAGAATGAGTTAACTCTTGTTGCCAGGACAAAGAAACCTCTAGGGCTTTATGAGAAGACAGACACCCGGGAGCTGCTGACAAAATGGTCAACGAATGGTAGACTAACTTTTTTTATGACCAGTATTTTCAGCCCTATCAAAAAGATGACTTCGCCCTGACATTTTTCCAGGATCCAAATGTGGTTTCCCATTTAAAAGTTCTTTCAAGTTCAGGACAGTGGACTACATTGGGTTTCCTCTCCAAAAACCAATCATGGTACAACATGTCAGGCAAACAGTGCTGTCATCACACTGGGTGGAGTTAGGACGCCATTATGTTGAGTACTTCCATGCATGAGGTTTTAAATGCGGTTTTACCTTTATCCTTTGTAAGTGCATTTTTACCTTAGTCTGCACTGTTGGGTCTCTCTTATGCCTTTCAATAGTATGCTGTCCACGAGAGCCTAGATTGCACAGAAAGTTTGAATGGTGTATAGGACTGAAATTTTTTGTTTGAGGAACAACTTATCACTTTTTTTCACAATGAGTTATATACACATATATGACTGTTTTTGACATTTTTTATGTATTGATATGATAACTTTCAATATGGATACTGTCAATATGTATTTGGTTTGTTTTGGTTTGTTTTTGACACATAAAGAGAGTCATTTATTGTGGGTAGTGCTTCATCTGCATTTTTATATACATTATAAGTATTGTCACTTGTACTGATTTTTTTCATTTTTGACTACCTTAATTTTCTTTTTTTCCCCATTCTTCTCACGGTGGCCATTTTTACTAAAGGCAAATTAATCCATCTTCCTTTACTTCCTGGAACTCTGGGTCTATCCCCTGGAACATGTAACAGTAACTTCCCAGGATGCATCTGTGAGGCCCTGATTATAACACCAGTACCCTACTCAACCAGGAAGTGGCTGTAAGTAAATTGCAAAGTAAAAGAAAATATTATTTTTGTAAGGTGGTTTCATCTGTATATTGAGGTGATTTTTGGTGAAAGTCCACTTTAAAGTTATTTTTGCTTGTGGTGATACTCTTGTAATTTTTCAAAGTTCAGTAAAACTATCATTAGCTTTGCCTGTGTCTGATTTATGTTGTTACAAAAACCCTTCACTATTACACATATAATAATAATAACCTACATATCCTATTTAGATAAACCTAAGAGTATCTGAAAGCATGACATGATGAGTAAGGGTTCTCTCAGAGTCTCTGGCCACAAGATTTCTGAAAAATTGTACTCAACTCCCATAGCCATTGTGTGTGAGTTTTACTATTGCTGCTAGTTTTACTCTTGCTGCTGGTTTCTTTCTTTATTGGTTATGATAAAAAATGCAACAGGAAGAGTGAGACTCTACGATCTAGCTTCATAAAGGATAGGATCAGAGCTGAATCAGGAAACCTACTAGAGAACTCTCTTTACTGACATACCTGGAAAAGTCAACCCATCACTATAACTGAAAAACCAGATTGGGATAGAACATACAGTATTTCACAAAAGTGAGTACACCCCTCATATTTTTGTAAATATTTTACTATATCTTTTCATGTGACAACACTGAAGAAATTACACTTTGCTGCAATGTAAAGTAGTGCGTGCAAGAACTTGTATAACAGTGTAAATTTGCTGCCCCCTCATAATAACTCAACACACAGCCATTAATGTCTAAACCGCTAGCAACAAAAGTGAGTACACCCCTAAGTGAAAATGTCTAAATTGGGCCCAAAGTGTCAATATTTTGTGTGACCACCATTATTTTCCAGCACTGCCTTAACCTTTTTGGGCATGGAGTTCACCAGAGCTTCACATGTTGCCACTGGAGTCCTCTTCCACTCCTCCATGACAACATCACGGAGCTGGTGGATGTTAGGGACCTTGCGCTCCTCCACCTTCCATTTGAGGATGCTCCACAGATACTCAATAGGGTTTAGGTCTGGAGACATGCTTGGCCTGTCCATCACCTTTACCCTCAGCTTCTTTAGCAAGGCAGTGGTCGTCTTGGACGTGTGTTTGGGGTCGTTATCATGTTGGAATACTGTCCCGCGGCCCAGTCTCCGAAGAGAGGGGATCATGCTCTACTTCAGTATGTCACAGTACATGTTGGTATTCATGGTTCCCTCAGTGAACTGTAGCTCCCAGTGCCGGCAGCACTCATGCAGCCCAAGACCAGACACTCCCACCACCATGTTTGTCTGTAGGCAAGACACACCTATCTTTGTACTCCTCACCTGGTTGCCGCTACACACGCTCGACACCATCTGAACCAAATAAGTTTATCTTGGTCTCATCAGACCACAGGACATGGTTCCAGTTATCCACATACTTAGGTCTGTTTGTCTTCAGCAAACTGTTTGCGAGCTTCCTTGTGCATCATCTTTAGAAGAGGCTTCCTTTTGGGATGACAGCCATGCAGACCAATTTAATACAGTGTGCGGCTTATGGTCTAAGCACTGACAGGCTGACCCCCCCCACCCCACCCCTTCAACCTCTGCAGCAATGCTGGCAACACTCATACGTCTATTTCACAAAGACAACCTCTGAATATGATGCTGAGCATGTGCACTCAACTCCTTTGATCAACCATGGCGAGGTCTGTTCTGAGTGGAACCTGTCCTGATAAACTGCTGTATGGTCTTGGCCACTATGCTGCAGCTCAATTTTAGGGTCTTCTTATAGCCTAGGCCATTTATATGTAGAGCATGACACTGGGGAGGGAAAATGTCTAATTGCCCCAATTTGGACATTTTCACTTAGGGGTGTTCTCAATTTTGTTGCCAGCGGTTTAGACATCAATGGCTGTGTGTTGAGTTATTTTGAGCGGATGGCAAATCTACACTGTTATACAAGCTGTACACTCGCTACTTTACATTGTAGCAAAGTGTCATTTCTTCAGTGTTATCACATGAAAAGATATAATAAAATATTTACAAAAATTTGAGGGGTGTACTCACTTTTGTGAGATGTACATGTTGGGGGAACCTGTACTGATTTATTGACCACGCTCTCTGTATTTAGTTTCCTATGTTATCAATTATATCAAACCTTCAGCAACAATAGTATTCTCTGATGAAGGATACAAAGATATATTTATATGTAAATGATAAAAATTACAGTGTATTCATTTATAAGAGAATGCCAGGAAGACATACTCTAGTAATTAGAATCCTTCTTGCTGTTTTCCAATGTCGTTTAGCAGTGGGAGCTAGATATTTCATGCTTGCAAAATGGAGTATTATCCTAAGGGTGTAATGGCTTTTACACATATTTATGATTCTTGGCATAGTCTAAGGGACTAAAGTTTGAAGAACAATATAAAATTGTGGGCTAATGAAAGAGACTGTACTTTTTTAATATGCAAACCCATAATTTACATCAGAGCACATTATGTTCCAATGTCCAGGCAGGGGGTGCAGGGAATGAATAAGCTTCCCTATAGAATCACTTTCGCCTAATCTCTCTTTTTGCATGAACATTGCAGAAACTCAAAAGATAAATGGGCATATTCAAAGGCTAGATTATAAGTAATTTTAACCACAAAATAATATTATTAAGATATAAGTACGTATCAAATGTAAAAAGAAAATGTGTCCCCACTTGCTGTCACAGTGGCATTTAAATCCAATAAAATACTTGAACCAAATAATAAAGGGTAGGCCATTTCAATTATTAAATGAAACTGCTTTCTCGTGGCTCATAGGAATGTTCAAGGAATCGAATCTGTTTAAGATTAGAAACACGCAAAAGTATGTATACTTTGCATAAGTAGATTTACTGCTATTGCGTAAGGATTTAGGATCTGGATCAGGGAAGGTTGGGATAGTTGATTTTTAAAAATAAATGTGATTTTATTTTATAGGTGAATTCCAATCAAACTTATCGGGTGTGAGCAGTATCAGCTAAGGAAGGTAATGGGAAAGATTCAGTGATAAGTTTTGGGCCAGTTTTTTTTTCCATTTTTTCACACTATAGACTTGTAAATGTACTAAAGCCCCCAAATTTATGTGTTTTCTAAAAGCAGAGGATTTAAAAAAGATAAGGTCTGATTTAGTATGTTGCATGTTATTTGCACACATGTTTATGATATCTATACTTTCTGTAAAAACTACACAAATATTTTTTATTGCTTACTAGTACAATATCATATCCAAATTTCCCAATAAACAAAGAAGATGAAGCCAAGCCAAGTTAACAAATAACAATGAGAAGCTGAAGAAAAGAAGACCACACTCCAATGACCGGAAAAAACTTACAGATACAATATACACAAGTCGAGAAATTTAGACGCCCGACATGTACTGTATATTTTCCAAAATTTGCTTGGCAACAGTTCACAAAACATTGTCGCTGTCTTTTCTCGCTCTGCTTCACATTAGCCAATTTGGTGTTTATATCATGTATACCATAGCAGTTTTTTGTACTAGCAGTTTTTTTCTGCACTAGATCTGTACGAGCTATGCCTCTTTCCCCTTTTTCCTCATTCTTCTTTTTTATTCCTCCTTTTGACTCTGTTCAGCTCTTTACATGTTTGCTTATGTTTTTATGATATGATCGCACGCGATATCGGTTCGTTTCCGATTATGGCGTGCAGATCACCGACTTAGGAGGTTTTATCTCTTGTTCTCCAATTTGTGTATTGTCTCTGCATTTGATCTTGTCTTTATAGTGTTAACCTATGAAGTACACCTGTTGGTGATCACCTTGGTGCTTGCGCTGCACTTCATTTAACTAATGAGCCACTGAATACCCACACATGTTAGATGCATGTATATATATTTGCACTATATTGCTCTAGTATACAGGTTATGACTAAGCGGACTATAGATCCGTGAAACGCGTTAACCTTTTGCTGCTTTTGTACTATCTGCCTGGACATTTTATCCACCTTTGGTTCACATTAAAACCACAACGTTTTTTCCGGTCATTGGAGTGCGGTCTTCTTTTCTTCAGCTTCTCATGGATTTGGATCAGCGGTTGTCCAGACCTGCACCTGATCTCCCGGAAAATCACTGATACTCCACAATACTGAGTCTCAAAATCATGTGTGCTTTTAAAACTTTTAAAAATTATGATACCCAAAACTGTAACTAGAGAACATATTAAAACTTGAACAGCTCATCAAATAAAATCATTATTGTTATGTTGTGTGTGTGTGTATATATATATATATATATATATATACTCATATTTTGATGTTTTTCTGTTTTTAACATTATTATTTGCACATTATTATCACAAGGGGCATGTGACAGTGCACAGAAAGTGAGGAATAACAGGTATTCTGTCTAAACACAAGACATGTTGGACAGCTCAGTGCACATCATTTGACAGATAAAATAGCAGTGCTTATTACCACTTTAAGCTACAAATTTTCAGCACTGATGAATGACTATCTCGGTACAAGACTCTGCAACCACAGTGTTGTACACAAGTAAATATTTCACTGCGAATGAGCAATGACACAGCTGACCATTTTGCTCTGCTTGTGCACCACCAGAACCTGTCATAATGGTATTTTCAGTTGAACTGATGAATGGATGTTCTTCATGTAAGGTTAAAAGCTTTACTCCTTTTTCTCCATAGGCATGGAGAAAGGAAGCAAGGAATGATTCGCCACTGTCCACAAAGAGGTTTCCCAATATGTTGCAAAATGTCTTCGTGTGATAAAAAGTGATTGGGGGCACTCTTCACCATGTTTCTACAAAGTCAAACTGTGGCAAACAATGTTCTAATCTGTCCCATCTGCTGTTTGTTTTTTTCTGTTGTCCATAAACTGCATTACACCCCAATTAAAAGCCTCCAGGTTAACCACTTCAGCTCCACGCCATTTCTGGCACTTTTTGTTTACATGTAGCAATCAGTATTTTTTGCTAGAAAATGTCTTAGAACCCTCAAACATTATATATTTTTAAAGCAAAGACTCTAGAGAATAAATTGATGGGCTTTTTTTTTCATGTCATGCGGTATTTGCACAGCGTTTTTTTTTAAACACAATTATTGGAAAAATACACTTTTTTGAATTTTAATGCAAAAAAACACAAAACATAACCCAATTTTTTTTTGTAAAATTTAAAAGATGATGCTACATTGAGTAAATAGATACCAAACATGTCATGCTTTAAAAGTGCGCACACCCATGCAACGTCGGTAAACTACGTAAATTTTACTATCCTTATGTGATGGTTTAAAAGCCATTACAGGTTACCACTTTAGATTTACAGAGGAGGTCTGCGTTCGCCCTGCACAGGGGGATGAGGGCACTGTCTTTGTTTGGGTGCCAGTCAGCTATGGGACTAGAGAGTCTAAGTGAGCCGCGGAAGGTGGGAGGAGGGAGGAGACATTTCCTTCACCCTGCCTGTAACAGCAACCAAGCGGCTATTTAGCTGTTCCAATTGCTCTTACAAGCAAACCGACAGCCAGCTCTGAAAAAACAATACCTGCAGGTATCATCTTGGTACAACCACTTGAAGTCAAGCAACATACCAGTACGTCGACTGGCGGCAAGTGGGTAAACAGTTTGTTTGGGCCAAATTAACTATTTCCTTCACTAAACTCTAAATTGCTCCATGAGTATTCCTTACAAAGGATAAACAAAAAAATTTAAACTGAGGGTTTAATGGGCAGGATTACTAAAGTTGGTTGCTGTAACAGACAAAAAAGTAAATGTTTGCATTGAAAACACTCCCATTAGACCAGGGTCGGTAACTTCTGAGATCTACCTGAACAACATGAAAGAGATCAAAGATCACTGGGGTGCGGCACCCTTTTTTTTAAGAAATTACCTAGTAAGGCCTAACTAAATAGTAAGGAAAAAAAATTGAAAAATATAATAAAACGAATGTGACTGTAAAAATATAAACTTACACTACCTTAAAAGTGGACAGTGTCAGTCAGTAGTGTCGGCCGGGCAATGGACGGTGTGTGGACAATGTCAGTAGGGCAGTGGATGGTGTCTGGATAGTGTCAATAGGGCAGAGGTTGGTGTCAGCCAGTAGAACAGTGGACATGTCAGTAGGGCAGAGGTTGGTGTCAATAAAGCAGTGGACAGAGTCAGTAGGGAAGTGGACTTTGTCAGTAGGGCAGAAGATGGTGTCAGTAGAGCAATGGATGGGGTCAGTAGGGCAGTGCATGGTGTCAGTAGTTTTTTATTATTTTATTAATTCATTTTTTACATTTTTTATTTTTTCCAACTTTTTTAGGAGCCCCACAGGCTTTGGTGAAATATCAGGGGACCAAACAGACCCCTAGTGTCTCATTTTTGAGACAGAGAAAGGGACTGAGGACAGAGATTCCCCAGTTCCTTTCTCTGCAGCCTCAGCTGCACTGGACAGTGAATGAATGAGAAGTGCTCTGTGCTGAGCGGCTTCCTGTTCATTCACAAACTGAATTATAGTAAACACAGTTATTGTGCTTCAGTTACAAATGGACACAGTAAATTTTTGTTTACACTATACATGCATAAAAACTGATGGTAAAACCGTGGAGATTTCACTTGCAGAGACATGAGTTTACATCAGTTTCACATCAGTTTACATCAGTTTTCATGCTCATTTGAGTGAGTTTTTATACATGTTGACATCAGTATTGATGGGCGTCAGTTATGCGCCCTGTTTACACCACAGTGTTGATGTCAAATCAGTTTTTTGCCAAGCAGAAAACTGCATACATGTTGCAGACTCCTGCTCAGAAAAAAATCAGCAAGTGATACCTGTGTTATAGTGTGAACAGGTCACATTGAGAACAATTGTTTTTTGTGCCCTTGCAGAATGCACGCAGAAAAACTGACGTCTCTGCACATGGTGTGAACGAGGCCTAGTGATAGGTACCAATCACTCAGGCCTTGTTCACACCATGTGCAGAGATGTCAGTTTTTCTGCATGCATTTAGCAAGGCCACAAAACACAATTGTTCTCTATGTGCCTTGTTCACACCACAATATTGTTATTGCATGCAGAAGGAAACTGCAACGTGTATGCAGTTTTCTGCGTGGAAAAAACTGACGTCACATCAACACTGTGGTGTAAACTGGGCACACAACTGACACGCATTAAAACTGATGTCAACTTGCCTAAAAACTCAATGAAACATACATGAAAACTGTAAACATGTAAACTAATGTCAAACTGATGTAAACTTCTGTCTCTACAAGTGAAATCTGCAGTGTCCCCGTCAGTTTTCATGTATATATAGTGTGAACGAGCCTGAACTGTGTTCATTCAGAAAAGAAAGGGCTGGTAAATTACATATTTACTGGTCCCTTCTTCCGCTCTCCACCCCAAAAGATCCCAGCAGAAGCTGACGAGGGAAGAGAGGATGGGGCCCCTTGCACAGCTTTAGGCCTGGGACCCTGGGCCTGACCACAAACATTCCTCAAGGCCCGCCCAGTCGCCCACTAGTTGTCCCACCAAATCCACCCACTGGCCATCCCACCAAGTCCTTCAGTTCACCCACTTTTATTTTAATACTCTTACAACCTAATATATTCTCCATCCCATTTCCTCTTCCTCCTCCACTCCCATATCCTCCACCCCATGTCCTCCTTCTTCTCCATCCCATGTCCTCTTCCTTCTCCAGCCCCATCTCCTCCATCCCATGTCCTCCTGCTCCTCCAGTTCCATCTCCTCCATCCCATATCCTCCTCCTTCCTCAGTCCCATCTTTGCCACCCTATATCTTCAATCTCCAGTCCCATCTCCTCCATCCCATGTCCTCCTCCTTCTCCATTCTTATCTCCTCCATCCCATGTCCTTCTACTCCTACAGTCCCATCTCCTCCATCCCATGTCCTGCTCCTTCTGCAGTTCCATCTTCTCCATCCTATCTCCTCCTCCACCTCATGTCCTCCTCCTCTATCCCATGCCATCCTTCTCCAGTCTCATCTCCCCTCTATGCCAGCCTTCTCTTGCAGTGTCCTCCCTCTGTAGTCCTTTTATCCTTTCTGTGCCCTTAGTACAGCCCTGATCCAGTCCAGTGTAATCCCTCCAGTATGTAGAGGAGAGGAGTGTGGAGGGTACGACAGTGGGAGAATGGTGAAGCATTTATTTTAATGGCAGTCTGTGGGGAAACCAGGGAGTGATGTTGTGCAGATAAGGGCCCAAGTGATGTCTGTCAGCTGGATGGATGAAGTGGTCTGGGGGTGATGCAAGCTGGGGGCAGTAGGGGGCTGAGATGTGGTCAGATAGTGATGTTTATAAAAAAAAAATATTGTGCTGATCTACTAATATATACAACAATACTTAATACAAAATTGGTCCCCCTGTTATAAGAGTTAAATATATATCTATATAATCCAGCCCCTAGCTATCCGCCTATCATGGGGAATCTCCGGTTAGAAGAGATTGATTAAAAAAGATATGTTAATGGTTCAACAACTATATCTCGAAGTTCTCTTAGAACTCTGGGATGAATACCATCAGGGCCCATTGCTTTATTAAGCTTTAACCAAGCCAGTTCCTCTGCTACCTCTGTCTCCAGAAATCCTAGAAATTAACCATCATTACTAGAACCAATATTATTCCCTAACTTGTTATCATTAGTGCAGTCTATTTCTAAGAAGACTGAACAGAAGTAATTATTTAAATGGTTTGCTACATCCTGGCCTCCCTAAACATATGTTTTGTGCCCAGTTTTCAATTTAGTGATCCCATTGTATTTTTCCTTCTATCACTAATGTACCTAAAAAGGTTGTATCTCCTTTCTTAATAGACTTAGCAATTTCCTTCTCTATTAGTGCTTTTGCAGCACCTATAACGTGTTTGGCCTCCTTTTGTCTATTTTTATACTCATTTCTGTCAGCTACACCTCCTGTTTCCTTGAATCTTCTATACACCATTTTTTTTCTTTACTATCCTACTTACCTCTTTGGTGAACCATATTGGTTTTTACTTCTGTTTATTCTTACTAACTTGCCTGCCATATAATCTAGTTGCCTCCAGGATGGTAGACTTTAACCACTTTTCGTTGGGTGGACGTCATATGACGTCGCTACCTTTGAGATATTGTGCCGGCGATTCTGAACAACATCAAAGTGGTCTTAGCGGCGGATTAGCCGCAAAATCACTTTTATTAGCGGCAGTGCCCCCCTTCCCGCCGCTTTCTGGTCATCTCCGCCACCTACCGGACTCGCCGGCAGCGACGGAGAAGTTCCGATCTGTCGCTCACTCGGTTCCATAGTATGGCAGGGCGGAAATGACGTCAGAAGTCACATCCGCCCAATGGTCTTAAAGGGCCCGTTTTTTCTTTTGGGCTGTCATTTTTTTCAGATTTTTTTTTTTTTTTTTTGCATTTTAGTGTAAATGTGAGAGCTGAGGACTTTTTGGCCCCAGATCTCATATTTAAGAGGACCTGTCATGCTTTTTTTCTATTACAAGGAATGTTTACATTTCTTGTAATAGGAATAAAAGTGATCATTTTTTTTTTAAAAGAACAGTGTAAAAATAAAAAGTAAAATAAATAATTAAAAAAAAAATGTAAAGCGCCCCGTCCTTGCGAGCTTGCGTGCAGAAGCGAACGCATACGTAAGTCCCGCCCACATATGAAAAGGGTGTGCAAACCACACATGTGTGGTATCGCCACGATCGTTAGAGCGAGAGCAACAATTCAAAAATAACAGTGTAAAAATAAAAAGTAAAATAAATAAAAAAAAAATTTAAAGCGCCCCGTCCCCGCGCGCAGAAGTGAACGCATACGTAAGTCCTGCCCACATATGAAAAGGGTGTTCAAACCTCCTCTGTAGCTCAAAACTGCTAACCTGTAGAATTTTTTAAACGTCGCCAATGGAGATTTTTAAGCTGCAAAGTTTGTCGCCATTCCGCAGACGGACGCAATTTTGAAGCATGACATGTTGGGTATCATTTTACTCGGCGTAACATTATCTTTCACAATATGGAAAAAAATTGGCCTAACTTTACTGTTTTCTTATTTTTTAACTAAAAAAACTGCATTTATTAAAGAAAAAAGCATGCTTGGAAAACCGCTGTGCAAATACGGTGTGACATAAAGTTTTGCAATGACTGCCATTTTATTCTCTAGGGTGTTAGAAAAAAATATATATAATGTTTGTGGGTTCTAAGTAATGTTATAGCAAAAAAAAATGATTTTAACTTGTAAACAACGAACCCAAAAAACAGGCCCCTGACTGAAGTGGTTAATAGTGCCCACTGATTACTTACTTTTGTTATTTTACTTCAACCTTTCAGTTCACCAATGAAAGGCTAAACAATGTATAAATACCTATTTTTATCTTTTTTAATAAGTGTTCACATGACCTCTGTTCTCAACTGCATAAGGAGTTGTGGGTGTAGACTGCAGGGATTGTATGTTAACAGGAGGCAGAAAAACAGCCGTACACTGATCTTCACAGTAAAGAGCTGTGCAGGAGGGTATGGCAGCACAAGTCTGGCCACTGGAGTAAAGGCAGGCATTGCTCACAAGCAGAATGCAAAGAAGAAAACTGACCACACTGAGATAAATGTGCATCTATACCTAGCATGGTCTATTACACCACATCCGTTTAGAGTTGATTATGAATGATGGCTTTAGAACTATTGCTCCCACTTCGTCATGCACAGCAATACCTAAAATGTGTTTCACAACTGTAATTTTCATTTGTGTGCGCACCTGAAGTGTGTGCTTGGTTTTATTTGTGCATATACATAGGTGTGGGGAGAAGAGGGTTACAATTTTTTTTGGGGGGGGGGGGGGGCATTTTTATTAATTTTTTATCAAACTTTAATTTTTCTAAACAACTTTATTTTTTTTTTTTTTAATTAAGGCATAGTCCACTTTTTGCAAAAAAAAAATAAATACAACCTTATATAATTTTTCAAAAAATGTGATAGTTTTTTTAACCCCTTCACGACCAGGGTCAAAACGAACCTTAACACCCAAGCCTAATATTTTAACTTTGACATATATTAGTATAACTGCACATGTCATCACAAGTACCTAGTGCATCCAGGTGGAGTAAACCTTGTTTTTTTTTTCAGGACAGATTGGGCTTTGAGGGAAATGTCAATGGATATTTCCTGATTTTTTTTTATTATGGAAGGAAAACTGGCCCAAAATAGTGAAAAAAAAATATTTTTTAAAATCTTAGCTATATGTTTTTATGCCATTAGCATGACCTACCACCAAACCTGCAAAAGAAATTCTCCTACTCCTGACCATTGCAGTGATACAACATATGTATGTCTGATTTATTCTTTTTACCTGTAGTAGGGACAAAAAAAAATAGTCCACATTTTGTTTTTTGTTTTTACCTAAACACAATTACACTCACACTAACACTCACACTGACACTAAATATAAAACCTTTTTTTTCTTACCTAAACAAACACTGATCCTAACACTGACAATAACTGACACTTGCACTGACACTAACCATCACACTGCCACTTGCACTGACACTACCTGACACTAACTGATATTTACACTGCCACTAACCGACACTAACAGTAACTGACACACTGACATAAAATGACACACTGACACTCAATGACACTAACACTGTCAATAAAATAGCTTAGGTGTATAACAAGTACACATGTTCTGTAAATGTTATTAGGCAGTAATCTATAACATTTAGGTACTGTGTGGAATAGCAAGCCTATCTTGGTTTTTGATAAAGAAAGAGTGGTAGGTATGGCGCTGTTCTCCATGGGTTTGCAATATTTCCAAAGCCCCCTTTTCACCAATTTTGATGTGTAAATACACCTTACTTAAATAAAGTATATGCAATACCTGAAGTGACTGGTGCTTTAAATAAATAAATAAATATTTGATAATGTGACTGTACCTTGCTTGAAATAAAGTGTATATAGTACTGAGAGTGATTAGTGCTTTAAATAAACATTTGATAATGCACTTTGCAATCCATAAAGCATATAGTGACTTTGTGCAACAGTAAATAACGTGACTGGTGCTAAAGTGCAATAAAGTAAACTTGACCTTCTTATGCTAAAGTGACTAGTGCCTTGATAAAACTTCATGTATACGTAATAAACTGCAATGCAAAAATCAAAAACATCAAAAAACAAAAAACCTTTCACGGCTTTAAACCGCAAGTGACGCAGACGCTACAAGCTCCGTCCTACGTGTTTCGTCATCAATTTGTCTCGTTTTGTGATACTTTTTTCTTCTTATTGTCCCCCCTTCAATGGCCTTTGATTTTATCTATGCCATAGAAGGTCATGACTGATGGATCTCTTTTGTAATAACCTCTAAAGTGCCTTGATACACTGTGCTTATTAAATCCTTTTCTAATGTTTGATGTGTTCTCGGATCCTGACAAAAAGCGGTCTTGCTGTCCTACCTACATACTGCAATTGGCATGGGCACTCTATGATATATGTTACATGTGTATTGGTACATGTTATCAGTTCCTTAATCCTGTATTCTCTGTCTGTGACTGTAGATTTAAACGTTTCTTTTTCCATCCAGTTTTTTACTAGATCTACATGGTAAACATTTTCCACATTTCTGGAAGCCTTTAAGTTCTTTAAATAATTTAATTTATTTAGGGGGATACATAGCATTGTGCACAAGTCTGTTTCTCAATGTGGGAGATTTTCTGTAGATAAAGGTAGGTTTGTGAGGTAATATTATTTTTAGTACTGTATCTGATTGTAAGATGGACCAATGCTTTCTATTTTCTCAATTGTCCTATATTGTCTGTTGTACCCTGTGAGAAAAGCCATATTTATATTCTTGTTTTTCTTCTTATCCTCCTTTCCATCTATCATTATATCCATATTCATCATTTTCACCTTATCTCTGAGTGATTTACAGATCTTTCTTCTTGTAACCCTAATCAGTAAATCTTCCTATTAATATATTGGAATGGTTCACATAGTCTTCTTGGTTGCTGCAATTTCTGTATACGCGCATGAATTGTCCTTTCGGTATGTTTCCTAACCATTTTGGATGGTGGCAGCTATTGGTGAGTAAGTAACCATTTCTAACTGTTTTTATAAAAACGTTCTGGTACATAAATTCCCATTTTCTTTGAAGACGTGTAAATCCAGATAGTCAATGCTATGTTTACTCCAGCTCCCTGTGAATGAGATTCCGTACATGTTTTGGTTGATTTCGTCAAAGAATTCTGTAGTTTTTATTCTGAGCCGTTCCATATCACTGTATCGTTAATATACCTGCGGTACAGTTTGAAATTTGGTCTTTTTACACTATATATTTGCTCCTCTTCCCACCTATTCTAAAATAAGTTTTCTACACTGGGTGCGCATTTGGCTCCCATCGCCACCCCCCTTGTTTGGGTGTAGTGTTTTCCCTTTCTACCAAAAGTAGTTATGGCCCATCACCATTCTCAGTCCTTCCAAAATATAGTTAATTTGTTCTTGTTGTAAATCAGTTTGACTTTGTAGTGCCCATTCCACGCTACATACCCCGTTTTCTTGTATGGTATTGGTGTAAAGTGAATTTACGCCTATTGTGACCAAAATATCCTCTTCTTCTCCTCTGAGATTCCTTAATTCTGAGATTAATTGTCTGCTGTCTTTCAGGTAGGATTTCCCTTCTGGTACTAGTGGTTGTAAATATTCATCCAAATATTCTCCTAATCTTGAAAAAAGTGCATCTATCCCACTAATTATGGGTCTCCCTGGTGGATTTTTTTGGTCTTTGTTGATTTTCGGTACATAATATATTACCAGTGTTTTTGCCGAATCCGGGGTTAAGTACCTCTTTTTTCGTCACTATTCCTTTTTCCTTTCCCTTTTTTATGTAGGTGTTTAGTTTTTTCTCATACTCTTTTTTCAAGTTTTTCTTGCTAAGGATGACCAGTCCCCCTCCTTTGTTCGCTGGACGAATGATTACTTTTTTCTTTTTTTCTATTTCCCTAATTGTTTTCCATGTTTTCTTGTCTAGATTTTTTCACCTTTAATTTCTTGATATCTTCTTCCACCCTCCTTTTAAATATCTCTAGACTAATTATTTGAAGTTTTCGTATTAAACATGGAGCTATTTTTTAATTCTGAATGTTTGAATTGTGTTTTTCCTGTTTTTTTGTTGTTCCCCTTTTTTGTGGCAAAAATTTCTTGATATTAATTTTCCTTGTAAACTTTTGCAAGTCTATATAGACTTCAAATGTATCTAGATCTTTATCTGGTGCATATTTCAGCCCCAGATCCAAAATCTTAATTTCCTCATCATTTAAAGTAACTTCACTTAAATTAAAGATGCCTCCTCCTACTGTTCTCGTCTTCTTTTTCTTTGCCCCCTTTGTCCAGCACTAATTAATGTTCATACCAAAGAAGAGCACCTGTCACTTTTTTCAAGAGGCTGTGTTATAAAATACTTTTTTGCTATTTTGTTTTTGTTGTTTTTTGATGATTTTTTTTTTTTTTTGTATTGCAATTTATTACGTATACAGTTTTATCAAGGCAATAGTCACTTTAGCATAAGAAGGTCAAGTATACTTTATTGCACTTTAACACCAGTCACTTTATTTACTGTTGCACAAAGCCACTATATGCTATATGGATTGCAAAATGTATTATCAAATGTTTATTTAACGCACTAATCAATTTCAGTACTATATACACTATCAAATATTTATTTATTTATTTAAAGCACCGGTCACTTCAGGTATTGCATATACTTTATTTAAGTAAGGTGTATTTACACATCCAAATTGGTGAAAAGGAGGCTTTGGAAATATTGTAACCCCATATAGAACAGCACCATACCTACCACTCTTTCTTTATCCGTTTCATACACCATCCAGGTGGTTGTATTAGTAGGGGCCGCAGTTCCATATATTAAATTGCAGCCAGATATTTACACATCCAAATTGGTGAAAAGGAGGCTTTGGAAATATTGTAACCCCATATAGAACAGGCCCATACCTACCACTCTTTCTTTATCAGTTTCATACACCATCCAGGTGATTATATTAGTAGGGGCAGCAGTTCCATATATTAAATCGCAGCCATTTGCGCTGAACCACCTATAAAATGCCTTTTCATATCTTGGTTTTGCAATAATTTAATAATAAATTAGTCTTTCATCTCTAAAAAAAACATTTCATTTGACATCATATTTCCAATTTTACTATATGTTTTTTAAATAATTACAAATTTGTACTATTCACCAGGGGCGGCCCATCCATTGTGGGCGCACGGGCACTATCCCCCCATCCATGTACCCAGCCCCTTTCAGGATGCCGGGCGCATGAATTCCTATGGTTTGGATGGACAGGGGGTGTGGTTTTTGAAGCACTGAATTGAGCCAGAGGCTCTAAAAGGCTTCAAAATAGGGTGGGCACGGGGTGTAGAGCATTGTTCCCCGAGCCCACCCACGTATGTTGCAACAGCGAATGAATATTTGCTGTTGCAACACTGATCCTCCTCCTGGCCAATCAGGAAGCGGGTCTGATACCCATCACCCGTTTGCCTGAAAGAACAAGCGATCCTATTGGATGCCTAGGAGAAGAAGGGGGGAACCACAAAGAAGAAACAGGAGCCCGTCCGTCGCCTATAGAAACCAGCTGCCTCCGGAGCCTGCAACCCGCCAAAGCCTGCCAAAGCCCGCCAAAGCCTTGCCAGAGCTCGAACCCTCCGAAGCCCACAACCCGCCACTGCCCACTGAAGCCTTCTGCTGCTGCCGGAGGCCACATCCCGCCCGCTGGGCCTGCTGGGGTAAGTACGGTTGGGTGCTGAGATGCCACTGACCAACGGGGGGTGTGTGCCGCCCCCCCCCCCAAAAAAAAACAAACTGTTATTTACATATTGACTGAGGTGAACATTATGGAAACCTCTTGAGGATATGTCTATCTAATTATGATTGTTCATACTGTCTGCTTTGTTAATAAGCACAGTCAGGGTAAAAGAAGGACATATAAAAAAAAACATATTTCAAGTGTCTTTATCTGCTATGGTGACAAAGTACTCGGTTTTACAATTTCTTTTTTTGCTTGTTTATGAACTTTTGCATAAAGAGCAAATTTATGTTTGGACTAATCAATAATGTGCACAGTTAGAAGAGGCAGTCAGCTGAAGATATAGTTATAGATCATGTTTTAGTTTGCAGGACCAAAGGGCCTTATTAAAGAAAGCAGTGGAAAGCACATTCTGTCTTATAGTGTATCTCTAGCCAACACTTTTTTCAGTTTTGTATAAACCAGGGAACGGCTAGGACCTTCTGTAGTTTGACTTTTTTTTTAATTTCCACTAGGACAGGAAGTGGGGGCATATTACAGACAGCGAAAGAAAGGCATACTTGAGATACATGTTAATGAATATGTGTGTTAAAATGCTTTCTATATGCAATGTGTTTTTGATGGATTTAATTTTAATAGCCTTAAAGTGGTTGTAAAAGCTGAAAGTTTTTTTTTTACCTTCATGCATTCTATGCCTGAAGGTTTAAAAACCTTCTGTGTGCTGGGCCCCCCCCCCCCC
>BLSH010152935.1:0-13814 GCA_018402905.1 Glandirana rugosa
AAAATTTAGAACAATAATATAGCTCTCTATGCGGCTGGAAGAACAGTAATATGGAGCATGATCTGTTAATGATATATTGCCTATTTTGGCTTTCTGTAATGTTGGAACGTCGGTTTGTGAGATGAATAGATAATCTATTCTTGTGTATCTCTTGTGTGGATTGGAATAGAACGTAAAGTCTTTTCCTTTTGGGTTCATTAATTAAGATTGTAGGAGTGACTTGATTTTTTTCAGGATTCGATATGTTATGCTGGTTTTGCCGGTGGACGTATCCTGATGCGGGTTCAAGGGGATATTGAAGTCCCCCCCTAGAATTATGCGTCCCTCCGCGAAGCATTTCAGTTCGTCGGTTATTAACTGACAGAAGGATAAGTGCGCTCTGTTGGGGAAGTAGACATTCGCTAGTGTGGTTGGTGTGCCTAATATTGAGCCTTTTAGAAATAGACATCTGCCTTCTGGGTTTGCGAGAATTTCTTCTGTCTGGAATGGAGAGTTTTTGCTCAGTAGGATTGAGACCCCCTTTGTTTTGGCTGGTGGGTTGGTAGCGTGGTATGCTCTAGTGAAAAAATTATTTGTCATTTTTGGGATTTGGGATCCTTTAAAGTGTGTCTCTTGGAGAAAAACTATTTGAGGAGTATATTTTTTAAGTTCTTTAAAGGATCTTTTGTCTTTTTTCTGGTGTACTGAGACCATTTATGTTATGTGATATAACAGTGGGGTTTTTCCCTAGGTTTGAGTAAGTCATGTTGTTAGTGTTGTCTGTTTAGTGTTGAGAGCTCAGCAATGAATGTAGATAATAGAAAAAAAAGAGGTTAGTAGATTGAGAATGAAAGAACAGAAAAAGAATGAAAGATAGAGAGATCGCTGACACTAATTACTAATGTCAGGCGATGCGTGAAAAGTTTTAGAAGTGTGATATATGATGATAAAAGATGTTTTAATAGGGTCGTTTTTCTATTGGGGTACAGTGGAAGTGGATTTCTCGGCGTGGAGGGTTTAGTTCTTATGTTTAAGTCTATTTATGTGGTGTATTGTTAAGTAATTAATTTGGGTGGTCATGTGTTGACCACTACATAGTCCCTGAGAGGTTATTTAATGGTGGGCATTCCTTATAGTTTATATTTATATATCCATTTTATAAGGAGAAATTTAAGTTTGTGTGTGTATCCAATTCCCAACTAATACTTCTGTTGTATTTAGAGGGTGTGTGGCAAGGGGAAGGTGGTTGCCATTATCATTTATATAACTTTGTGCATTATTATTATCCATTTGTAACTTCTTAAACAGGCTTAAAGTTATGTATAACATCTTATATTAAGGATAAACACCACACCCAATCCAACCAACATTTTTAGGTTTTGGGTAGACAATTTTTGTGTCCTCTCCCTCTCTTGTGATTCCACTCTTTCTAATATAAGACATGCGAGGCGAGTAATAAGGACTATTTGTCGGAGTAGGTGTGGTGTCTCCCTACAACTTAGTAACCAACAGATCTTGCAATCAAGAAACAATTGTTAGTAACAGAATAACAGGGAACAGAGAAAAACCGAAATTTCAAAATGTCTTACTAATATCCGTAACATATAATATGTTTCTTTCCATGACAGGAATGATCCTGTAAAAGAGTTCTCTATTAAAATAGTGTGTATTTTCCTTTGTGTCAATATATGGTAAACTTTAATTAAGGTACCTTTCGTTGGGTTTATTTCTTATACTGAAGTTCTTTGTCTTCTCTTCTGCTGTCTTTTTGAGAGTTCTAGGATACTCTCAGGAAGTCTTTTAAACTAGGTACTGACCCAAGCTTAGTATAGACAAAAAAAAAAACAAATTGTTAACCAATAGCAAAGAAAAATAGAAGTCAACTATAATTCTGTGGTTCTATTTTAATTCTTTGTTCAGCTTGTCATTGTGGGTTTACATTAAGGTTGTTTCCTGATAGGCATTGTTTGGTATAACTATATATAGTGAGTGATAAATAGTCTTACTGTAAAATCTTGAAACATTGACAAACCCACAATGGTATAGTCTAATATGCCACTGTTTGTGGAATTTATGTTGTTTAAGTTCCTTTTAACCTGCTTAGGTACCCTGTTGGTAAGTTCAGTGGTTTAGTTGAGTTACATTGCTATCCTGAGTCATTTTGTGGTAGTATAAATCCGTAAATTGTGTGCTGTTGGTAAAGCCAGAGTTAAATGAGTCCAGCAACCATTATTCAGTTGGGAAGAGGTTTTAGGTTTCTTTATTTTAGGATTTTCTCCTGTCTTTTTGAAGCAACCCTCCAAGAATGGTTTGTAATGTGGGTTTCTTTCAGTATCTATTGTCTCTGACTTTTGGTGTTTTTGAGGCTGGGGTGCCGGTGTATTGACCTTTGTACTGTTTTTGTTTATTTCCTTTTGTAAAAGGTGATTTTTGAGGGGTGTTGTTTAGTGAGGGAGTGGTCGTTGAGAGTGATGGAGGTATGCGAAATTCTTGGTACCACTCAGGTAAATCTATTAATTCGCATTGGATAGCTTCGCAGAAGGAGGGGATGTCCTCGGGCATACGAAGAAGGATCTGTCTACCTTCGACGGTGATTTGTACCGCAAAAGGAAATTTCCATCTGTATGGAATTTCTTTTTCTTTAAGGATTTCCAGCATAGGTTTCACGGCTCTCCTGTTTTTCAAGGTAATGGGAGACAAATCTTGAAATAGTTGGATGGTTTCACCATTGAATAAGATTTGTTCGTTTTGTCTCGCTTTCAACAGTATCTCTTCTTTCAGTGGGAAGTTGCTGAGACAGCAAATGATGTCTCTTGGAGGCACTGTATCAGGGCCTTTAGGTCTCAGAGCCCTGTGCGCTCTTTCAAATTCTATTGTTGAGTCCATGGTCCTCTCCAATAAGTTGTTGAAAATAGAGGTGAGAACCGGTTTTATTTCGTCCGAGTTTATAGATTCTGGTATTCCTCTTACTCTTATGTTCTTTCTTCTTCCTCTGTTGTCAAGATCCTCCATTTGTCTGTTTAGTGTAATTAGATGCTGAGATTGGGAGGAGGTAATCCGTTCTAGATTTTTCATGGCTTTGTCTCTCTGTTTCCCGTTTTTCTCAGCTGTAGTCAATTGTTCAGTCAACACCAATAAATCTGCTTTGAGCTCCGTTATTGCTGATGAAAATGATTTTTTAAAATCTGCAGCAATTTCTGTCATGTCCCCATATGTTAAGGGGTGGTCCATGTTTGCTGTGTTTCTTGTTAGTCTTTCGGAGGCTGTTAGGGATTCGTTGTCAAAGTCTTCTTCATCTGTGTATTCTTGTAAATGTGGCGTTTTAGAGTTTGCCATGTTCCTACTTTTCTGTGATTGATTTTAAAAGATGTCTGCAATATCAGGACATGAAGAACTTGCTAGTGAACGTTGGTATCTTGTTTGAGATCCTGTTTGTGCATTTGTTTTTTGAGGTTTGCCCATGTTGTAGAATTAGTGGACTATGTAGTGTCTTCTGTGTTTGATCAGTTTGGAGACATCACTTCTGTGTTTATAAAGAATGAAGGATAGGATGGGTGTACCAATATATCTGTTATCTTCTGTGGATGTGTCTATCAATATTGTGCATTAAATCCTTTATGCGGTTATCTTATAAATCACAGAAGGAGTAGTTTTGGTTCGGTGTAAAGTGCCTTTAACCTGATCATATATTTGTCACCATAGAGTAGTATGGTATATTAAGCGTTGAGATGTTTGAGTTATGTCCAAGTTTAGATCTTTGGTGACCTCATATAGGTTGAGAGTATTATGATGATGTTAGGTCTGTTTTCTGATTAAATGTGCTGTTGGCGCTTTCTGAGTTCTATGTCAGTACCTCCGTGCTGAGGGTAACTCTCAAATTTAGTCCGGTGTCTGACCTAGGCCTACTACTGTATTGGCGGCCGCAATAGTGTAGGGGTGATTGGATGTTTTGTTGTTCCCTTGCGGGTGTAATGTAGAGGTGCTGTGGTCTTCTGGTGTCGGGTATGTTCCCCAAATCCAGTCCGGTGTCTGACCGTGCCCCACTACCGAGACAGCAGTCGCTGTGGTGTAAGTATATCTAGGCCTCAAGAGGCCTCGTGTATACCGGAGATGCTGCCCCGGCGCTGGGGCCTTTCTACTTGCAGATCGTATCACAGGTGCCTTCCTTTTTCAAAGTCTGCCCCCCGTGCCAGGTACAACCCTCTACTTTAGGCCAAGGTCTAGTCTGGGCCTGTTATTGTGGTGGCGGCCTTTATGGTGTGGGAGCGGGAACGGGTCCCCTTTCTCCCGCGGCAATGGACACAATCCTCCAAAATCTACACTGGCGTGTTCGTGGCAGTGTGGATGATCACTACAGGGTGTTTTTTTGGCTCACCCGTCCATAGGTTTTCTGGATTTCTTAGGATTATCTCCTGGGATCTCGGAGCCTCTCTGAAAAGCGTCCGCCGCCGTGCTCCGCAAGCCATGCCTCCCCTTTTTTTTTTATTCAACCAGTGGGTTTAACGAAAAAAACAAATCAAAATGACAGATCCCCGCATCAACACAACAATGTGTTCTGTAGGGATATCTTCTGCTGTGCTATTGTATTCTGACAGGGGGACTCCCCACCCCCCAAAATACACCAAAATGCTGGTTTTCCAGCAAAACTGTTCAACAGAAGCCTATCGTTAGACCAGCCTCTGTTTAACAGACAGCGGTACACATGTACCAAAGTTGGCCTGCTCCTGCTATACTTTCGGTATGTGTGTACCAGGCTTAACAAACTATATGTAAAAAAAACTTTGCGCCTAGGAACCTGCATATACACACTATATGCTGCTGCTGTATATAGATATCCCTTTAAGGAACAGCTAGATCAAATGTTAAAAAGTACAGCGCATGCTTACTCTATTTTCCATGTGCGTAATAATAAATTATACAAGCCTGTGCTTGATTTAGCATTTGATGAATTACTGACACGTGCAAAAAAAGAAATATTTATAAAGTGCTTAAAGTCTCTTAAAAAATTGCATGAAGTGCTTCTGTGCAAAATTTGCTTCCTTCCACTGGGTGATTAATTGTGAATCCACTCCAAACCAAGAGGACCGGGGTCACCCTGCACTCACCAGATGAGTTAGACCCTTAATCCTAGTTTCAAGGGAGGGTCTTACCAGCTTTTAGGTCTGCTTATGGGGGACCTGGCCCTTTAAGTGCCTCTGGGATTGGTTCAGCTTTTCACCACTGATCATCCAGGTCCGGCTCCCCTGATTCCTCCCGCATACTGCCTATCCAACCCCGGAGGAATACACACCGAGATTTTATGCCATGAGAAGCTTCATTCTATTTAATTAAGCAGAGTGCCCCTTCCATAGCAGACCGTGAGCAATCCCCGTGGAGCAGCACAGGAGTTGGAGGAACACATGGAGGCACTTAAAGTGCGAGGTGACCCTGGTCCACCCAGTAGAAGGAAGCAAATATTGCACAGAAGCACTGCACACACTTTTTAAAGAGACTTTAAGCACTACATATATACTGTAAGGGGGGGTTAGCTCGGCAGCGGGTGTGTGTGACCCCCTGGAAGGGTTCACTACACAAAATAGGCACAGCAAAACAGCAGTTGTAGGTGAAACAAACAGTGCAGTTTATTTACACTATATACAATTGTAGAAAAACAGCAAAACAAAAACAAACATCAAAATAAATCCTTGCCAACTTGGCCACTGACTATACTGGTAGGTTTCCCTGTCTGCCAGCTAGGTACAGCCTACTGCTATACCTAGCACCTATCTCTCTGATGGAACACTTAGCCACACAGGCTTGGTCTTACCGCACAGGATGTGTGTTACGCTCCCCAGTCTATGGACACAGAAACTGGTTCCAGGGTGGAGCAACTCCCCTAGGCCTGCTGGGAACTTTTGTACAGGCCTTAATGAGCCAGCTCCACTCAGCTGGGCTCATACCTCTACCCCTACAAAAGTCCCAGCACTTCCCCCTAGTGATAGCAATCTTATATGTTTTAAACCTGGGACAAATGTACCTGCCATCTTGAACGCAACCGGGCATTTTTACCTGCCTGCTGTCACATACCCCCCTCTTGTTTGAAACTGGAGTTTGTAACACATGCAGTCAGACACGCAGGTACCCGAGATAAAGCATCCACATTCCCCATTTGAACACCAGGGCGATGCTTCACTGTAAAATTATATTCCTGCAGGGCCAGGAACCACATATTCACCCTTCTATTGGTCTCTTTGTTTAAAGTCATCAATTTTAAGGGTGCGTGATCTGTAACCAGGTCAAAGTGTCTACCCAGTAAATAATATTGAAGGGAATATAACGTCCACTTCAACGCCAAACACTCTTTCTCAATCGTGGCATAATTCTCTTCGTGGGGTTTCAGTTTCCTGCTGAGGTAAATGACTGGGTGCTCTTCCCCCTTCCAAATCTGGGACAACACTGCTCCTAAGCCTATGTCTGACGCATCAGTCTGTACCACAAAGTCCTTAGAGTAGTCAGGGGAGTACAGCACTGGTTGGCTACATAAGGCTTTTTTTAAAGACTGGAAGGCTGCTTCAGCCTCCGGGGTCCATTTCACCATGGTAGACTCTTTCCCTTTTGTCAGGTTGGTTAGGAGCACAAAAAATGTATAAAAGTTACAGCGCACACATGATACATACTCCTGTCAGGCTATTTTAAAAGCATCAAAAACGTATGTAGCAAAAAATGCAAAAATACGGGGGTTTGGTCACACTGAATGGCCATGAAGTGCTTAAGCCCATTGACTGCTGCAAAGTACCCCGTTACCAATGGGAACCTACACTGACCTTAGAGTGAATGCTCATATCTCTTAAACCAAGGAAGCTAACGCCTCTCTTTATGGGAGAACAGAGGACACATCCCATGGATCAGGTGGACACTGATTGGGGCTAATTAAGGAGGATGGGGTTCACCAACCCAAAAAGGTCTGATCAGGACCCAAGCATAAAGCATACAACAAAACTAGATATTTGGGGGGAACACCCTGCCAAACGCATGGTGCTGCTCGTAACGACCAATAAACAGAAAATGTATAAAAGTTACAGAGCACACATGATACATACTCCTGTCAGGCTATTTTAAAAGCATCAAAAACGTATGTAGCAAAAAATGCAAAAATACGGGGGTTTGGTCACACTGAATGGCCATGAAGTGCTTAAGCCCTTTGACTGCTGCAAAGTACCCCGTTACCAATGGGAACCTACACTGACCTTCGAGTGAATGCTCATATCTCTTAAACCATGGAAGCTAACGCCTCTCTTTATGGGAGAACAGAGGACACATCCCATGGATCAGGTGGACACTGATTGGGGCTAATTAAGGAGGATGGGGTTCACCAACCCAAAAAGGTCTGGTCAGGACCCAAGCATAAAGCATACAACAAAACTAGATATTTGGGGGGAACACCCTGCCAAACGCATGGTGCTGCTCGTAACGACCAATAAACAGAAAATGTATAAAAGTTACGAGCAGCACCATGCGTTTGGCAGGGTGTTCCCCCCAAATATCTAGTTTTTTTGGTTAGGAGCACAGCCTGCAAAGCAAAGTGAGGAATGAATCGCTGATAGTATCCATCAATTCAGAGAAACTACCAATGCCCCTTGGCGAGATCAAGGGTCGTCACGCATCGGGCTGTTCCCAGCCAGTCGATTAGTTCATCTATGCATGGCATAGGGTAGGTGTCAAATTTTGTAACTTTATTCAACTGCCGAAAATCATTACAAAACCGCCAGCTCCCATCGGGTTTGGGCACTAAAACGATCGGGCTGGACCAGTCACTCTGGGATTCCTTGATCACACCCAATTCCAGCATTCTTTGAACTTCCTCCCGTATTGCCTCACTTCGGGCCTCCGGTATTCGATAGGGTTTTAGTTTCACTCTTTCACCTGGCGGGGTGATAATGTTGTGCACTACCCCAGATGTTTATCCCGGCAGCTCAGAGAACACCTCTCTGTTGCGGAGCACAAACTCGTTCACCTCCTGTTTTTGGGGTTTCAAAAGGGTGACTGCTATTCCAACCTCAGGAATCAAGCAATCCGACTGAGTCAGTGACAACAAAGTTTCTGTGACTAGGGATTCCCTATCCCTCCAGGCTTTCAACAGATTGATGTGGTATATCTGTTCTGGCTTTTGCCATCCTGGTTGTCTGACCCTGTAGTTCACCTTACTCACTTGTTCAATTATCTCATATGGGCCCTGCCATTTGGCCAGGAATTTGCTTTCGACCGTAGGGATTAGTAGGGATTAGTACCAACACCCTATCCCCTGGTGAAAAAGTATGGGTCTTGGCCTTATGGTTGTATACCCTTTGCTGTGCTAACTGCGCTTGGGCCAAGTGTTCCTTGACGATTGGCATTACCTGTGCAAATCTTGCATCAGGGCAACATGATCACACTCCGGTGGGGAGAACTCTAACTTTCCCAAGTTTCCTTGACGATATCCAATAGCCCTCTCGGGTGTCTCCCATAGAGTAACTCGAATGGCAAGAACCCTGTAGAGGATTGTGGTACTTCCCGAATAGCAAACATCAAGTAGGGTATTAAACAGTCCCAATCCTTTCCATCTCTATCCACCACCTTTTTTTAACATTTGTTTCAGGGTTTTGTTGAACCTTTCAACTAACCCATCTGTTTGAGGGTGATACACGGAAGTACGCAATTGTGTCACTTTGAACAACTTGCACAACTCTTTCATTAACCTGGACATAAATGGTGTACCCTGGTCTGTAAGCAATTCCTTGCAAATATCCACCCGGCTGAAGACGAGAAATAGCTCTTAGGCTATCGTCTTGGCTGAGGTATTTCTAAGAGGGATCGCTTCGGGATAGCGGGTGGCATAGTCTAATATGACCAAAATGTACTGATGCCCCCTAGCGGACTTCAGTATAGGGCCTACCAAATCCATTGTGATCCTCTCAAAGGGAACCTCAGTGATTGGGAGAGGTACCAGTGGATTTCGGAAATTCAACAAAGGTGCCGACTTCTGACACACAGGGCAGCAGGAACAATAATTTTCTATTTCCTTTATGACCCCAGGCCAATAGAATCTCTGTAATACTCTCTCTCTGGTTTTCTCCTCCCCCAAATGACCTCGCAGAATGTACCCATGGGCTAATTCCAATACCAACTTCCGATAGGGTTTGGGTACCACAAGTTGCTCAATGATTTAATTCGCCTTTTGAGCAACCCGATATAACAGATCTCTTTCCACAATAAAGTATGGGTAACTGAAAGACTGATCTGGGTTCATTAATTTACCATCTATCTTTACCAGATTTTCCCGTGCTTTTATCAGGGTGGGGTCTTTTACCTGTTCTGTGGCAAAATTTTCCCTGTGAACCTATAAATCAGAAAATTCAACATATTTTCGTCTGAAGATGTTGGTTCCTCCCCAGTTTCCCGAGTCTCTCCTGCCAACACCGACAAGGAAAATTCTGGAGAGGTCTCACCATTCTCAGAGGACTCCTGGAATTCACCTTCCTGGTTCTAGAGGCCTCTGTGGGGGGTTCGGGACCATCCAAGAGTTCCCAGAATTTTGAAAAATCCCTCCCCACATTGGCATCATGTGATAAGTGAGGCACCAACCCCACCAGATGAGTTAGGTTACCTTTGGGGGTCTCAAAAACCACTTTAGCTACTCTCTGGTGTCCCCATGTACACAAATAACAGCCATCTTGTTATTCCCAGAGACCTCTGTAGTAACTAATTCAGCTTTGATCAATGTTACCAGACTACCTGAATCTAGCAACACAACAACATTTTTACCATTAATACACATTTGGCATAAATGTTTTTCAGTTCCCCGACTGGCAGTGCATTCAACTGTCACAAACAGGGACTGACATCTGTCTCTTAGATAGTCACATTCCATAGGCTCATCCATAACTGGGCAATTGGCTGCAATATGTCCCTGTTGCCGGCAACGGTAACAAATAAACTTTTTTGCTGCTTCCTGCGACCTTGACTGCATTCGCCATGCATTATGCAAACTTCCCGCCCTCTCACTCTCTCCACCCTTACCCCTTGAAGTCATCTTACCCGCCACTGGGGATGGTCTGGTCTTAGGGTGGAAAGTCCATGAGTCCCTGGGAAAGGCGGGGTCAGGTTCTCTGTAGCCAAGTACCTCTCTACCAGATCCACAAGCTTGTCGGCCGTTTCCGGGTTTCCGTGACTTACCCACTTTTAGATCACAGTAGGTAGAGATCTCAGGAACTGATCCATTACCACACGTTCCACAATCTTTTTCAAGTTGGAAGGTCCAGTTATGCACACGCTGAGCCCGGACAGCCAGGGTGACACCCAGCCGTGCCAATATTTCTGTGTTTAGCACAACATAGTCTTTTGCTTGGTCCGGCTCTAGGTCATAATATGCTTTCTCCCCAGCTAATAGAGGAGCCACCAATCCAGCCCTCTGTTCCTTAGGCCACTTTTCTCTTTCAGCAGTCCTTTCAAATGTGGTCAAAAACACTTCAGGGTCATCCTCCCCAGTCATTTTTGGCAGTAAAAGGTTCACACAAAAGGATGGTGTATTACTGTTGTAGTCTCTGCTCTTGCTTCTGTAACAGGTCAATTAAACAAGCCTCAGATTGCTGCTGGGCTCGTTGCTGTGCTTCCAAACCCTGCTGTAACTGTACATTTGTACGCCTTTGCTCAAGGTTCGCTTGTTGTTGATTAGCATTTGCTTGTTGTAGACTAGCATTCGTTTGTTGTTGATTAGTATTTGCTAACGCAAGCTGTCTCAGCAACTCTTCCATGCTGGCCTTTTTTTTTTAAACTGCCCGCGTCCTCCACCAACTGTAAGGGGGTTAGCTCGGCAGCCGGTGTGTGTGACCCCCTGGAAGGGTTCACTACACAAAATAGGCACAGCAAAACAGCAGTTGTAGGTGAAACAAACAGTGCAGTTTATTTACACTATATACAATTGTAGAAAAACAGCAAAACAAAAACAAACATCAAAATAAATACTTGCCAACTTGGCCACTGACTATACTGGTAGATTTCCCTGTCTGCCAGCTAGGTACAGCCTACTGCTATACCTAGCACCTTTCTCTCTGATGGAACACTCAGCCACACAGGCTTGGTCTTACCGCACAGGATGTGTGTTACGCTCCCCAGTCTATGGACACAGAAACTGGTTCCAGGGTGGACCAACTCCCATAGACCTGCTGGGAGCTTTTGTACAGACCTTAATGAGCCAGCTCCACTCAGCTGGGCTCATACCTCTATCCCTGCAAAACTCCCAGCACTTCCCCCTAGTGGTAGCAATCTGTATATGTTTTAAACCTGGGACTGATGTACTTGCCACCTGTAACGCAACCAGGTGTTTTTACCTGCCTGCTGTCACAATATAAATATATATATATATATTTGCACATGTGTCACTAATTCATCAATTGCTGAATCAAGCACAGGCACTTTAATATTAATTTATTGTATCATTTATTATTATGCATGTGGAAAATAGAGTAAGCATGTGCTGTACTTTTTAACACAGGCTTAGCAAACTGCCTCCTCTTACAGCCAAATGTTTCAAATTTTGACTCATTAACCCAAAGCACCTGCTGTCATTTTTCTGCACCCCATTTCCTATGTTTTCCTCACTTAGGCTTGTTTCCACATCGGAGGTATGTCTTTTTGGACGCAATTTTGGCTCTTTTATCAAAGGAATGAACTCCGGTCTGTAAATGAAGTCAGTTAAAATGGTCGTTAAGCCACTTGTATAAAATGCTCCCATCTCCTCTGTATTACAACAATAATTTCCCCTGTGTCTGTGTTATAACATAAATATGCTAATCTGTACTAATAACACAGCTTCTTCTTATGACCAGCTGTCATATTTCTCCTCTCCTCTGCTCAGCCGAGAGTTCTGGGGGAGGGGGGGGGGCGGCGAGGCGAGCACACTGCTATTGACATCAGCTGGAGAGAAGAGAGAGAGCTGTGTAGGAAGCGTGTAGGAAGCCGGTGTGTTATCCATACAGATAAGCATATTTATGATATAACACGGACACAGGGGAACTTCTTGTTCTATTACAGAGGAGATGGGAGCTTTAAAAGTTAATAATGAAAGCAGAGCAGAGAGGAGATGGACTATGTGTTAACAGGAAGGTTGAGGAGGAGGAGGGGGGAGATGAAGACAGGTACAGGAGAATAGGAGAGCTGCAAGTGACGCAGACATGCACAGTCTCTCAGGATCAGCTAATATGATAATGGGAGTCTGCACTCAGGGCAAAGTCAGGATCTGGCATTATCAGATATTCTAGGGGATACAGAGGGATCATTTAAAAAGCAAAAGCACCATGCTGCTAATTGTACATTACAGGGACAGGAGCAGCATTTTTTGGGGGTTAACAAATGCTTTAACAACTTCAATACTATGCACTTAGAACACTTTCCTACCAGACCAATTTTCAGCTTTCAGTGCTGTTGCGTTTTGAATGAGAATTGCGCGGTCATGCAACGCTGTACCCAAACAAAGTTTTTTTCATTTTTTTCCCACAAATAGAGCTTTCTTTTGGTGGTATTTGATCACCTCTGCGGTTTTTATTTTTTGTGCTATAAACAAAAAAAGACCGAAAATTTTGAAAAAAAATTCTCTATTTCTGTCACAAAACTTTGTAAATAAGTACATTTTCTCCATCACTGATGGGCACTGATGAGGCTACACTGACGGGCACTGATCTAGCAGTACTGATTGGCACTGATGAGGTGGCACTGATGATGAGGCACTTATATGCAGCAATGATAAGCACTGTTAGGCAGCACTGATAAGCAGCACTGACAGGCACTGATATGAAATACTGACGGGCACTGATATGCAGCACTAACGGACACTGATAAGCGGCACTGATGGGCACTCATAGATGGTACTGATTGGCACACATAGGCGGCACTGGGCACTGATAGGTGGCACTGATGGGCACTGATAGGTGGGCACTAGTAGGTGGCACTGGTGGGCACTGATATGTGGCACTGGAATGCACTGATAGGGGCACTGGTACACACTGATAGGGGCACTGGTGGGCACTGGTGGGCATATGTACAGAAAGGGGCCCATTCCCTGGTGGTCTAGGGTGGCATCTGAAGGTGGCACTAAGTGGCATTCATATTGGGCACTATGCCCCTTACCTGGTGGTCTAGGGTGGTCTCCCTGGTGGTCTAGATCGGCTCCCTGGTGGTCCCTGGTCGGCTCCCTGGTGGTCCTGGGTGGGGACATTGTTGGTGGTCCTTGGGCAGGCTCCCTGGTGGTCTAGTGGGGCGATCCGAGGGGGGGCTGTGCTGATAAATCATCAGCACTAACCCTCCCTGTCAGGAGAGCAGCCGATCGGCTCTCCACTCCTCAGGTCTGCAGACCTGAGTACAGGAAAGCCAATAAACGGCTTTCCTGTGTTACACTGTGACCAGCCGTGATTGGTTACGGCTGATCACATGGTAAAGTGCTTCAGATGGAAGCACTTTACCGAGATCGGTATTGCGAGGGGTCTGACTGACCTCCCACATCACCGATCGCCGCGATGCGCCCCCCCTCCCCCGCGGGCACGCGGCGGCTTGTTATCCTGAGGACGTCAAATGACGTCCAGTCAGGATAGCTAAGCCACTTCCCGGCCGTCATTCTGCATACGGCGGTCGGGAAGTGGTTAACCACTTAAAGACTAAACTTTTTCTGACATTTGTTCCTTACAAATAATAATTAGTATTTTCTGCTAGAAAATAACTTAGAACCCCCAAACATTATATATATATATATATATATATATATATATATATATATATATATATATTAGCAGAGACCCAAGAGAATAAAATGGCGGTTGTTGCAATAT
>BLSH010152935.1:46205-56544 GCA_018402905.1 Glandirana rugosa
GAGATTTTATGCAGGGAAGGATTGATTACTTTGGTGTTTCGAGGACTAAGTGAGGAAGCAGTAGAGAGCAGAGGTGATGACCTTGAGGGAGGAGTGACCGGATGGGAATTTATCTGATAGGGGAGAGGTCAGGTAGTACTTACGGCGACGGTCTGAGTAGGTCGAATGTTTGGCAAGTTGCAGACGGTGGGGGGAGACGGTTAGGGAGGTAACCGACGGTGAGCGGGTTGATTAATATAAGTTTTATGATTGTTAGTCGATGTTTCGGTAGGTGTTGAGACGAGGGTCGATGTAGTGGTTGGATCAGAGTTTTATGGTTGGATTAGCAGAAGAAGCGAGGAGGGTTCTGGAAGACGAGAGGTCAGAACCCGAACGATTTTTGAAATGTCCGGGTCCGGGTCCGTGCCACGGACACCCGAAAGTTCGGTACGGACCCGAACGTTACAGTCCGGGTTCGCTCAACACTACTGGAGAGCAGAAGGTCTTGGGAGGAGCGAAGAAGACGATTAGGTTGGTATTTTGAGACTAGGTTGGTGATGTAGCTGGGAGCAGAGTTGTGGATGGCTTTGTAGCTGATTGTTAGTATTTTGAATATAATTAGTTGGGCGAGTGGCAGCCAATGGAGGGATTGGCAGAGGGGGGTGGCAGACGTTGAACGGTTTGTAAGCTGGATGAGTCTGGCAGCGGCATTCATGATGGACTGGAGAGGGGATAGTCTATTTAAGGGTAGGCCAGTGAGGAGGGAGTTCCAGTAGTGGAGACGAGAGATGACGAAGGAGTGAATCAGGAGCTTTGTGGTTTCATTAGTTAGGAAGGGACGTATTTTAGAGATGCTGTGGAGGTTGAGGCAGCAAGCCTTAGAAAGGGAGTGCAGGTCACCGTGTTCACATAGGGTGATTTTGGGGACCTACACCCACACAGATGTCATATTGGAACACAGGAGCTGTGTTGTAATTGACAACAATGGGATTGCCGGTATGGAGATGAACGCGTCCCCACATTGGGCTTGCATGGGGCATGGGTAGAATCGCCCCATGTGAATAAGACCAGCTTGATACCTCCTAATCCCAAGTGCTAAAATTAAAGTGAGGTGTCCCAGGTGATGTCATTGACCAAATAAAGGGTCTGAAATGATTACTGTGGGGAGCACAGGCCTTTTTTTTTTTTTTTGCGTACCAGACCTGAAGTGTCTGTATAAATATTGGGGTATCCCATGATGATCTTTTTTATACGGTTTTCTGACAGCTGAATGGGCTGGGCTGAGATAAATTATGCTTGTTAGGATGTTGACAGTTGCTAACCAAAGGGAACGCTGTCACTTTACACAACAAAAATAATGCCACTGCTGAATGATTCATTTCCCATTGCCACCAGAGGTTGTAGAACCTCCCAACAAGCAAAATGTATTCAGAACTGGCAGCTCTTCTCTATTAGGCTGCATTCACACCTGAGGGACACGTTTTAGGCATATTTGAAGCGTTTTGTAGTGCGACATCGAGCGTTTGCAACTAATACGCGCGTTTGACGCTTGTCCATTGATTCTATATCAATAGAAAAGTGTCAGAAATGCCGGAACCTGCCCGATTTGCGTGACAAATATACCTCTGGGAGTAGTTTGAGCTTCAGGCGTTTTCAGGCTTTTGGCTTCAGGAGTTTTTGAGTGGAGATGTGAACTATCTCCATAGAGAAACATTGATTTTTTTTCCCCTCCAGCGTTTTGTAGCTTCAGGCTTCAGGTATATTTGAGCTACAAAACGCTCAGGTGTGAATGGAGCTCTAGAGAGGTGAGAGGATGGTCAAAGATGCTGGGCCAGCACAGACAGTGGTTTGACGCTCACAGAAAAGGAACTGTCTAGGAAGTGCAAGGAGAAATCGGGCTGTGGTAAGGAATTGACTCCTCTTGGAATACAGGTGGATTAATTCCTCAGCAGGGGACAGCAGACTTTCAGTGACACGCTGATACTTGTCTTCTTCTGAGCAGGGCCACTACTCTAGACATTGGAGAGTGAGTTCTTTCCAGATCACAAAAGTTCTTCTCCTTGTGGCACAGGAACATTACCAGAGAACACTTTTAACTTCATGTAATTTGTTGCCTGTAAACTCTGTGCTAACATTTCAGCCAGTTGTGTTGATGCAGTGATCTCTTATGCTGAAACATTGTATTCTGAAAGGGGTCTCCCCCCCTGCCCTCGCCAAAATACACTAATTAGCCCTTGCAGCCATTGGCTGTAGGTGCTGATCAAATGCTGGTTTTCCAGCAGGGCCGTCTCACAGAAGTCTGTTGTTATACTGGCTTCTGTGGAATTGGCAGCTGTGCACACGGACCAAAAGTTGTCTGGTTCCTGCTGAACTGGCCAATTTTCAGCCAGTTTGTACTGGATTTAGGTGAATAAAAATTAGTTTATGTAAAAAAAACTGCAAATAAGCATTTCAAATACTTGATTTTTCTGTGCTGTAACCTGCAGTTCCATAAGTTGGTGCCAAGGCCTCTTTAATTCCGAGCTTTTATAAGAGAGCAATGTGTTTTTTCCACAACTTGTCCTGGCATGACATTAAGCTACAATGCCAGTGGGAAGTGCACTTCTGCAAAAAAGGAAAACATGCATTACTCTAAGCCAATGTGTAATTTATTATACATGTGAAGGTCAAACAACCTGTGAATCACCAGTACTGCTGCAATATTCATTTAATAATGAGGGTACAGGCAGGCAGAAATAACCAGACACCAAGCCAGTTAAATCATGAATCTTAAATCCACACAGATAAATTATGATAGCATTAATATATACAGTTTTGGCATATTCAATAGAGATACTACAACGGTTCCCTTCACCCTCTTCATAGAATTAAGGGGGTCCTGTTTTCAACAAGAAAGAGGGAGATACCTGCTTAGTGAACCTCTGGCAGATTGTAAGAGTTGTGCCTTTCATATCCTTGTCAATCAGCCTTTTTGTGTAGTATTTTAACTGTTTCAAGTGGTGCCAAGTAGTTTAGCTAACAAAGATGGACTCAATGTAATGTATAAAATGACTGACCAGACTGGAATGTTTATTATTTTCTTAAGTTAGAAGTGTTTAGTGTTCCTTGTAGCTTTTCTCCAGTCCTTATTTTCCTTTGCAGCTTGGAATCTTATTGGTGCTAGTGGGGCAACACACAACAGTTCTTTTTAAAGACAAATGCTAAGTAAGATATAAACACAGAAAAAAATGGTGCACTTATTGCAAAAAGAGGTAATGCAGCAACCTATATTCCAGACACAAAGCAATTAGAAAAATAATTAATCCAAAAGGTGTGCAAAGTAGTGATTAATACAAAATATATGTGTAAGGAATAAAGTTAGCTCATATTAAATCATAATGAACAATGTGCATCACATAAATGGTGAAATAACAGTCCCATAAAGCACTTATGCATAAAAAAGAAGTGAACTTTAAAGAGAAATATATAAAAGTCTAAATGTGAAATCTTGAAAATGATGAAAGTCCACGTGTAAGAATCCCAAACCACCCCTTAAATTAGCTGGATTTCAAAATCTCTGCCCTGATCTGAGCGTAGCCTATATGGTAGGCTGTAATGGATAAAGTACTTCTCCCACAGCACTATTGTGACTGTAACTACCCTTTGATCCTTGATAGGAACAACTTGGGCAAAATAGGTAAAGTGATTGGTCACCATTAGAGTTGAGCGAACACCTGGACATTCGGGTTCTGCGGGTCCGTCCGAACTTTGGGAAAAAGTCCAGGTTCGGCTTCCGAAGGTTGCCCGAATGTTATCCCGGACCCAGAACCCCATTGAAGTCAATGGGGACCCGAACTTTTAGGCACAAAAATGGCTGTAACAAAGTCCTGGCAAGTGCTAGAGGGCTGCAAAAGGAAGTAAAATGGGGGTAAGAGTGGGGCAAGTGCCCTACAAAAAAACGGGGATAGGGAAAATAAATTAAAATCAAATAAACTAGTAGATGATTTTTGAACAATAATGTGTCACTTACAGCTGCAGCTAAAACCTCTCCCTTTAGAACTAGGAGGTGATTTTTGAACAATAATCTGTCCCTCTGCCTAGTGCAGTCAGATCGCTCAAAGCAGCAGTATGTGAAATCTCAAATTACTCCCACAATCTGAGCCTTGTGTACGATCCCACAATCTGATCGTTGTGTACGATCGTAGCGATCGTTGTGTTAGGCAGAGTTTGATCAGCAATCTGCAACTCAAAGCAGCAATATTTGAAATCTCAAATTCCTCCAACAATCCAAGCGATCGTTGTTTTATGCAGAGTTTGATCTGCAACTCAAAGCAGCGGTATGTGAAATCTCAAATTTCTGCTATCTGTACTCAGAGCAACACCATAGCAGTAGTAATCTATCTCAGGATGCAGGATCAGATGTTGTTAAATTTGTCTCTAATCTCTCCCTGACGCCATCAGCTACCTCTCCCTACCTCTCCCTACAGCTAACCCAAGAGCATGTGACTGCAGCATCAAGTGACTCCAGCTTATAAAGAGGCTGGGTCACATGATGCACTGGCCAATCACAGCCATGCCATTAGTAGGCATGGCTGTGATGGCTTCTAAGGGCAAACCAGTGAAACGCTTGTTGATTGGCTGCCCTGCAGCTTCTCAACACGCAGAGCAAAAATACCAGAACCCCGGACCTGAACGTTTTTTGAAATGTCCGTGTTCGGGTCCGGGTCCCGGACACCCGAAAGTTCGGTACGGACCCGAGCGTTACAGTCCAGGTTCACTCAACACTAGTCACCATCAGTATATTTCTCATTCTTCTTGAATCATTGTCAGTGCAGAGAAAGTCTATACAAACTAAGTCTACATGGTCTGAACCCTGTAAATGTCATATTGGAGAAGCTCGAATTGGCAGGCTTTCTTCTATAAACATCTGAGGCAACGTCTACATAGACTAGTCATGGTATCTCTCATCTTGGACCAAGAGAAATGGTCTTGAACTTATAAGTTTTCTCAGGTCCTAGATGGCCATGGTGATCATACAGATTTCTAAAAACAAAATGGGAAAACCAGTTGTCATCTCCTAGGGTGGTCATGATACAATACCACATGACAGAGCAATGCTTTGTGTAAACTTCTCCCAGTCTCTTAGGAACTGACCACACTCAGTAGCTAGAGTCTTCCTTAACATCTCTTGGTCATTGTTGCTCGCAGCCCTATACAGAGGTCCAATAAGTGGGTCAGCCTTTTGACACATCCATTCACATCCGCTGTGGAGATATGAAACAGTTCTCAAATTACCCCAATTCTTCAGGGTAGGAGAACATGTCTGGCACAGCTTCTGGTCTACCTCCTATGGAGTCTATCAATCACATTATAGAAAAGGTCCCTTGAACTATTGCAGCCATAGCACACAGAGCCCCAAAGCCAGGATCAGGGAGATCTTCCCATTCAGTGTTTTCAGTAACAGTAGCCAATTATGGATGTCTAGATAGAGCATCGGATTCAATGTTCTCTGGGCCAGATTTGTGATGTTCTGTGGCATTCAGTTTGGCTGTGGTTAGAACAAATATGCAAGGATTATTATCTGTTCTTACTTCAAACATAACTCTATACAGATAAACTTATCAACAATGGCCCATTTACAGTGCCTTGAAAAAGTCTTCATACCCTTTGAAATTTTCCACATTTTGTCATGTTACAACAAAAAACGTAAATGTATTTTATTGGGATTTTATGTGATAGACCAACACAAAGAGGCACATAATTGTGAAGTGGAAGGAAAATGATAAATGGTTTTCAAATTATTTTACAAATAAATATGTTAAGAGTGTGGCGTGTATTTGTATTCAGCCCCCCTGAGTCGGTACTTTGTAGAACCACCTTGTACTGCAAGTACAGCTGCAAGTCTTTTTGGGGATGTCTCTACCAGCTTTGCACATCTAGAGAGTGACGATTTTGCCCATTTTTCTTTGGGCATTTTTGCCTATTCTTCAAAATGGCTCAGGTTGTTTCAGACTGGATGGAGAGCGTCTGTGAACAGCAATGTTCAAGTCTTGCCACAGATTCTCAATTGGATTTAGGTCTGGACTTTGACTGGGGCATTCTAACACATGAATATGCTTTGATCTAAACCATTTCATTGTACAGTATCTCACAAAAGTGAGTACACCCTTCACATTTTTGTAAATATTTTATTCTATCTTTTCATGTGACAACACTGAAGAAATGACACTTTGCTACAATGTAAAGTCGTGAGTGTACAGCTTGTATAACAGTGTAGATTTGCTGACCCCTCAAAATAACTCAACACACAGCCATTAATTTCTTAGCCTCTGGTAAAAAATGTACACATTGGGCCCAAAGTGTCAATATTTTGTGTGGCCACCATTATTTTCCAGCACTGTCTTAACCCTCTTGGGCATGGAGTTCACCAGAGCTTTGCAGGTTGCCACTGGAGTCCTCTTTCACTCCTCCATAATGACATTACGGAGCTGGTGGATGTTAGAGACCTTGTGCTCCTCCACCTTCCGTTTGAGGATGCCCACAGATGCTCAATAGGGTTTAGGTCTGGAGCCATGCTTGGCAAGTCCATCACCTTTACCCTCAGCTTCTTTAGCATGGCAGTGGTCGTCTTGAAGGTGTGCTTGGGGTCGTTATCATGTTGGAATACTGCCCTGCGGCCCAGTCTCTGAAGGGAGGGGATCATGTCACAGTACATGTTAGCATTCATGGTTCCCTCAATGAACTGTAGCTCCCCAGTGCACTCATGCAGCCCCAGACCATGACACTTCCACCACCATGCTTGACTGTAGGCAAGACACACTTACTCCTCACCTGGTTGCTGCCACACACACTTGACACCATCTGAAACAAATAGGTTTATCTTGGTCTCATTAGACCACAGGACATGGTTCCAGTAATCCATATCTTTAGCATTTGATGCAGTGTGTGGCGTATGGTCTATTTGCCAAAGACAACCTCTGGATATGACACTGAGCACGTGCACTCAACTCCTTTGGTCAACCATGGCGAGTCCTGTTCTGTGTGGAACCTGTCCTGTATGGTCTTGGCCACCGTGCTGCAGCTCAGTTTCAGGGTCTTGCCAAACTTCTTATAGCCTAGGACATCTTTATGTAGAGCAACAATTCTTTTTTTCAGATCCTCAGAGAGTTCTTTGCCAAGAGGTGCCATTTTGAACTTCCAGAGACCAGTATGAGAGAGTGAGAGCGATAACGCCAAATTTAAAACACATGCTCCCCATTCACACCTAAGATCTTGTAACACTAACAAGTCACATGACACCGGGGAGGGGAAATGGCTAACTGGGCCCAATTTGGACATTTTCACTTAGGGGTGTACTCACTTTTGTTGCCAGCGGTTTAGACATTAACAGCTGTGTGTTGAGTTATTTTGAGGGGACAGCAAATTTACACTGTTATACAAGCTGTACACTCACTACTTCTACTTTACATTGTAGCAAAGTGTAATTTCTTCATTGTTGTCACATGAAAAGATATAATGAAATATTTACAAAAATGTGAGGGGTATACTCACTTTTGTGAGATTCTGTATGTTTTTGGTTTACCCCCACTGTCAGGAACTGACCTCCATCCAGCACTCTCTGTTTACAGTTTGCTAATACTTGTGCAGTTACCCTCGGCAACCAACTTCTCAAAAACGCACAATACAGAATTGTCAACCCCACCAGGAACTCTTGTCCCATCGCTTGCTAGGACAGTGTCTGAGGAGGGACCACATACAGGTGAGCGGTGACTCTTTATGGGACCTTCCCACAGTTTCACATCGCCCCCTGTTGTCCAGAACTCCATCAGCGACTGCTCTTGCAACAAGCATTTTTCAACACCAATCTCTTTTATCATTTCTGTCACCGTTGGTATTTTCAATACCTCTGAATTGTCCAACAGTGGTCCAGAGTGCCTCTCATACACAACCTCTATATGCAGCGATCCAGCGCACTGTGAGACAACTTTCCACATTTACACAAAACATTGCATGAATTGTTTCCAACATTTGCAATCTCTACCCAGTGCAGCCTGCAACATCCAGCTCCAACCAGCCGTACCCCGTGGTGCCAGTTCTCCAATCGCAGGAGAGCAAGGCAGGAAATACACCGGCTGTACACTCCATGATTCTAACGTTTCTTTAAGCATGTCTGTCAAAACAAAATACACATTTTTCTCTTTATGCGTTGTGGGCAAGATTTCTGTTGTGCATTTATGCTCACTCGGACCTTCAGACATGAGAGGGTTAATCTCTGCAACAGCCAATGTACCTTGGCCAATAAGTTGTTCTGCAGACACCTCTCCTGGCACAGCAGCCATAGTGTCCACTACACCATTAGCCACAAAAATGTCACCCAGCATTGCTATCAGTCTCTTGGCCCAATCATTCCCATATGTTTTGCTCTGTAGCACTACATCAGTGTTGCCAACCTCCAGCAGCGTTTTTTACTGGCAAAACATAGAAAAATTTCCTGGGCTTGCTGCACAGTGCCCTACACATACATCACACACCCCTGGACCGGTTCACCTGAGCCAGAGCCACCCACCCATCACATTCAGCCTGCCCTGGACCAGGGACTCGGAGGTAACTGACTGAGAAGAAGTTAGAACTCAACTCAGGCCTGCAGTGCAGTACAGCCCTGCATGTGCGACTCCGTCGTCCCCCCTCTCAGTCCTCCTCAGTCCTCCACATGTCCGTCCCATCTCCGGCGTCTGCTGCTCTGTCAGTGTGTCAGCAGTGTGCTCCAGGCAGCCCGCTCTGTCCCATGTCCATGAGGCTCCTCCATCCGCCCGCTCTGCTCCTGCCTTTCTATAGGCTGGCGGGCAAAATCCAATGACATCATGTGCTTCGCGCCACCACGCGACTCGGCGGCTCAGGTCAGGATCGGAAGTTCTCGGGGATTTCCGGAATTGCATGCGCATGCGCTGTTCTGACCCGAATGAGTTGCTGCCGTTTTTACTGGCACAAATCAGCAGCTATGGACTTTTACGGACGGCAAAAATATGCCCTGTTTTTACTGGCTGTCCGTAAATTTACGGACGGTTGGCAACACTGCACTACGTCTGCCCATGGAGACATACACAGACAAAAAGGCTCATCAGCATCTGAAAGACTGCACTTGTCAGTACCACACTTCTCAACAACATTATCATGAACGTTATCAGCATTGTTAGAAATACATTTCTCATTAACATTCCTGACTTCTATAGTTGTTAATATCCGTCCGGCCATACCATCCCAGTCTGTACCGGTTGTGCTGCCATCAGAGGTACTACACAGCACCTCCCCAACCGTGCAAGAAGACACAGGACAGAGTGGGTCAGCAGTGGACACTTTAAACACATCATATTGCAGTACCCCACCCTCACCACCATGAGCAGATAGTTTCATTGCAGAGATCAGTCTTTGCTCTTTCATTGACAGACTGCATTGACCCATTATCACACACAGGCCTGTACTGGCCATCGGGACTACCGGGAGTTTCCCGGTGGGCCGATGGCTCAGTGGGCCGGCCTCGTCCTCGCATGGGTGCCCGCGATCTACCCGTCAATCACCGCCAATCAGCTGACGGGTAGATCGGGGATTCAACAGCAGAGAAGCGCAGGAAGCGGCTGGGTATGAAGTTCTCATTCATGTCACAGTCACGCTGCTCCCTGGCGGCCCCGCCCCCTCCTCTCTCCTTGTGCATTCCAATTGGCTTGTAACATCACCTGGGATGGACGAGGAGAGAGGAGGGGGCGGGGCCGCCAGAGAGCAGCGTGACTGTGACGTGAATGAGAACTTCATACACAGCCGCTCCCTGCGCTTCTCTGCAAGAAAAAGAAAAGACTGTGGTAACAGTAACACTTAATTGATGTGCCCTCATGTACCCCCATGTGCCCTCATGTGCCCCCATGTGCCCTGATGTACCCCCATGTGCCCTCATGTGCCCTGATGTACCCCCATGTGCCCTGATGTACCCACATGTGCCCTGATGTACCCCCATGTGCCCTGATGTATCCACATGTGCCCTGATGTACCCCCATGTGCCCTCATGTGCCCTGATGTACCCTCATGTGCCCCCATGTGCCCCGATGTACCCTCATGTGCCCCCATGTGCCCTGATGTGCCCCCATGTGCCCTCATGTGCCCCCATGTGCCCTGATGTACCCCCATGTGCCCTGATGTACCCACATGTGCCCTGATGTAACCCATGTGCCCTGATGTGCCCTGATGTACCCCCATGTGCCCTGATGTACCCCTATGTGCCCACATGTGTCCTGATGTACCCCCATGTGCCCTGATGTGCCCCCATGTGCCCTGATGTACCCACATGTGCCCTGATGTACCCCATGTGCCCTGATGTGCCCTGATGTGCCCC
>BLSH010152935.1:66536-81428 GCA_018402905.1 Glandirana rugosa
TTAACCAGACCCGTCCTTCACAAGATTAACGTACCATAACTTCACCAATTTATAGTGACTCGTTGTTTGTGTGTCTCTGTAGATATTCGTGTTATTGGGTTATGCCACGTATAGCAGGTGTGTAGAAAGTAAATGTCGTAAGACTACGGTACAATGAACCTACACTATGTCAATTTCGTCAGTTTGTCGGTTTTTGACGACATGGTTGGATATCAATGGTTGGACATATTACTGGTCTCTTGTGTTCTTTGAAAAAATTACAACATTTATCTCAACTCGCTTGGGCCTGACATTTCAAACCCAGGCATGGCTTGAAACCCCACAGGCCCTGGGCTACCAGAACCCCGGACCCGAACCCGGACTTTTTTTGAAAAGTCCGGGTCCCGGACACCCCAAAGTTCGGTACGGACCCAAACTTTACAGTCCGGGTTCGCTCAACTCTATTTACAACATTAAAAAAGTTTCTTGTGTTCTCTGGTCATTATACAGGTTGGTAACTATAGGTTGGTACAGCAGTTTTTGGCTGTTTGACTGCTTTAACTGTATCACATCCAAGTAACATGGCATCAGAATGCTGTAAATGAAAGATGTGTGGACGATATGCACCGTATTGGGTTATTGTGCTTATAGATGTCTCTGTGTGTTTGTTGCTCAGTGATATTTAACCACTTCAATACCATGCAATTAGAACACTTCCTGCCCAGACCAATTTTCAGTTTTCAGTGCTGTTGCGATTCGAATGAGAATTGCGCGGTCATGCGACGTTGTACCCAAACAAAATTTTTATAATTTTGTTCCCACAAATAGAGATTTATTTTGGTGGTATTTGATCACCCCTGCGGTTTTTATTTTTTGCGCTATAACAAAAAAGACCAAAAATTTTGAAAAAAAAAAAACATTTTTCTTTGTTTCTGTCACAAAAATTTGTATAAAGTACATTTTCTCCTTCACTGATGGGCACTGATGAGGCAGTACAGATTGGCACTGATGAGGTGGCACTGATAAGGTTGCACTGATGATGGGGCAAATATGCAGCACTGATGGGCCGCACTGACAAGCAGCACTGATACGTGGCACTGATACGTGGCACTGATATGTGGCACTGGGCACTGATAGGGGGCACTGATAGGTGGCACACGTGGGCACTGATAGGTGGCGCAGGTGGGCACTGATAGGTGGCACAGGTGGGCACTTATAGGTGGCAGTGGTGGGCACTGGTGCAACAAGCACTGTTAGGGATGGCACTGGCAGGCATCATACATGGGCACAGTGCCATCCCTACAGTGCATAATATTGCCCTTACCTGGTGGTCTAGTGGGGGCTCCCTGGTGGTCCTGGGTGGCCTCTGTATGATTTCCCTGGTGGTCCTGGGCGGCCTCCTTGCGATGTCCGGGGGGGGCTCCCTGGTGGTCCTGATCGGGCTCCCTGGTGGTCCAGTGGGGGTGATCCTGAGGGTGGCTGCGCTGATAAACGTTCAGCGCAGCCCCCCCCCTGTCAGGAGAGCAGCCGATCGGCTCAGGTCTGCGGACCTGAGCAGAGGAAAAGCCGATAAACGGCTCTTCCTATTTGGATTGGTCACGGATGATCACATGGTAAAAGGCTTCGGATCGAAGCCTTTTACCTCGGTTGGTAATGCGGTGGGTCAGACTGACCCACGGCACCACCGATCGCCGCAATGCGCACCCCCAGGGGCGCGCAATCGCGGATTATCCTGAGGACGTCAATAGACGTCCAGTCAGGATAATGAAACACCCGCCCGGACGTCATTTGTCAATGCGCCGGGCGGGAAGTGGTTAATGTAGACTCAACGCATTTCATGGCGTACAGCCATTCATCAGGAGTGTGATGCACTAAGGACATTCTGAAAAATACATAATGGGTCTTTAAATATCTGGTACCTCTGACAGGAATAATATGGTCTCAAAGAGAAATAGTGACTTACCAAACAGCTTCACACAGATAGAGAGCCCGCAAACAGGGGATGGCAGGAGCCAGAGAAGAGGGGTCAGGCACGGGGCTGAGATGGGGACCCCATCCAAACCAGAGGGAGCCGCCAGGGAAGACCAGATCACCACAACGACCAACAGTGTATTCAGTGTGCGCTGTGAAAGCCACACTAGACTGGAAATGAATGAGAGTGTGAAGATTGAGTGCATGACCTATGTTGAAGTGTCCTAAATGAGGAATGTATGTGAAGTGAATGAGTGAGTAAAACTATGTGAAAGTTTCCATAAGGGACTGAATCCAAGGTAAATAAATGTGAAGGAATCAATTGACCACAGCAATGAACCATGAAACAAATGGATAACATGCAAGCAAATGTGTGCACAAAAAAAAAAAAAAAAAAATTGGGCTGAATCAGTGGATGTCAATGGGGAATGATGACCAAGTGAGTGGGAATAGGTGGGTGAAAAAGGCTGAGTTACCTGTATTGTATAACCTTGAAGAGCTGCTGTGCAAAGGAACCCTCTGGTGTGCATGAACCATGTGAAGTGGTGAGCCGGCCATCCCGAGCTGCCTATATCTCAGGTAGGGGATGGGGCCCCATCAACGTCATGCTAACGACCTGCTGTTTGTGCAGGACAAGGTGTGGGACAATGGCTCCACCCATGGCCAGGTGAGCCCTCAGTGGAACCACGTCCACTTAATCCCCAGATAGAAAAGAGGGAAGAAAAGCAAATCAGCTCCAGGCATGAGAAAAGCCATAGGCAGAGATGCAATGCAATGCATGACGCCAATGCATAGGAGGCAAAACCCCGTCCCCACACAAAGTGAGAAGGGGGAGACGACTGCCATGCATCGCAGCCCCGGAACCAGACACCGCCTGGCTCCCCACATCCTCTCCGCAGAGCAAGCCCACTGTGGTTGGCTGGAACCCAAAACATGTGTATATGTATATATACATACACACACATACATATATAACGCAGTCTGAGGTATCAGTAAAAAAGGGTTGAAAATAAATGAATGTGGAATAGCTTAGGGTTATATAAACTTGATAATGACTAAATAAAAAGGGTTTTGAAACAGAGACTGGTGTGGCAGGTCACTGGGAAAAGGCGGGTGTCTTCCACCCTGGTATCTGGTTAGAAATAAATGTGACCTGGCACCCAAAAAAAAAAAAGTATACATACTGAGCAGTGGCAGACCTCCATCCCTGTATTTGCTGAGTACAAAGAGAGAAATGGTATGAAGTGATTTCCAGAAATAACATATATATCATACAATCATTAGATAAACACATACCACATGCACTGCATATCTCAGGATAATATGCTTAGAAAATAGTTTACTATTTGCAAGAAAAAAAAATGTCCCCGGATTTCATGTTAAAAATCTGGTCACTTTACTGTAGCTCCTCCTTTTAGAATCTTTCCAACTCTCTCTAGCCTGGATTGCTGATTTGCAGTTGTCATAATCATCTCAGTTATGAATCATCCGCCTGTACACTTCTCGGTACTTCTCTGTGAGAAACGGTTGCACCAATTCAACCCAGTGACCTCTGGGCCACCCTCTGTAGGAATCAATCATCGCAAACTCATCCAAAAAGTCCTCCACAAGTTCAGAAGGCAACATAGGCCGTAGGAAGTCTGCAACACGGATTTCTCCTTTGTTGCCATGGGCAACTGCACCCATCTGCTCACTTTTTACACTGTGTGATGGCTTGATTTCCTTTTTCCCTTGCTCCATAGCAGCCAAATGCATTTTGTACCCATCAGGGGCTTGTTCTGTCAGTAATAACCCCTTCAGCCACAGGGTTCTGTCTCTCATCTCAGCAAACATGGCTTCCTTTTTGTGTTTTGACCGCCCCATCTCTGCAGTCAGGGACGCACAATTCCTTTTGAGCAAATTTTATGCTGTACTGTCTCTTCAATACCGAGAGACAGCATAGACCTCTTTGCTCACACAGCAATAGAAATACAGACAATCTTTTGACACTCATGGTTTCTTGCATGCAAGGATCTGGACTAGCGCCATCCCTGCCCAAAGCATTTTCCTCCACCAATTGTAAACATTCGGGGAGCTTTAACTCAAGTGGGGCATGCGACTTCAAGGAAACATGTCACTCAAGACTGTGTTTTAAGGGCATGGCAGGCAATTTTTATTAAAAGGAACAGAAAAGTTCAAACAAACAGTAATCTTCCATCTCCAAGAAGAGAGAGACCAAGTAATGTAGTCTCCTCCAGGTTACGCCAGAAAGTTCAACACAGTGGAGGAAGAAAATACTCTCTCAGTGTCTTCCGTGCAAAAAAAGTCTCTGAAGAAAAAGAGGCTGGGGGAGGGGGGGGGGGCAGGTATTGAAAAAGACTTTTGCAAGAATCTTCAAATGTAAGATATCCTAGTACATCCTGGAATCTAGTAAAGGTGTAAGCTTACCAGACTCAGCTAGGACTTGCGCAGGGGTTACACTCCACTTTCAGGGTAGTGGTCACCGCTGATCTTCAAAGGCAAGGAATCCTGGACGTCTATGGGGTCATCATGGACCGATCATCTCAGGCAAGGACTTCAACAGCTCATCATAAGGGCATCCCAAGCAGTATTGAGGGCGAGATCCGAATCTCAAAGGGCTCCAAAAACCTCTCTGGAATGCTCACCACGGTTCATCCGATGTTTGGTGCATAAATTATGAGAGGAAAAAGGCTAACATGGTGTGATAACGTTTCAAAAATTTTATTTTAGAACATGGGGAAATAGTAATACTCACATTAATGAGATATAAAAAGAGCTCTGAATAAAAACAAAATGACAGGAGGAGTAGGGAACCCGACGCGTTTCGGCTCACACAGCCGTCATCTGGGATTAAACAATTTTCTGATCTATTGTTTATTTGCGAGCTGCCCGACACTTTAATACTGTTTATAATAATTTTTATCATATTTTTATAGTGGGCGCGGTTTATCTTATATATTTTTAGTAATCTTCCATCGCAGGGGGTTCCACCATCATTGTAAAAACACACTTCAGCCTCCTGGCTTACTCACTGTCAGCTTCGTGCTGTTCGGTGAGACAAACGATATTCAGTCCTCCTGGCTAGTAAATGAATTTCAGCCTTCCTGGCTAATGAACAGTATTCAGCCCTCTTGGCTGGTAAGTGCAGTTCTCCCTCTTAGGACTTCTGCTTCAGGTCTTGGTCTGTCTCCCACAGACCAGACGCTCACCAACTCGGTGCTGACATGTAGTAGCCTCGTACTATACTGACTCCCACCTGTCTCCTAGGTGAAGCCCTTCCTGACTCACAGGCCCAGACTTCCTGTCTTTAGGGTGGAGTCATATCCAACTGGGAGCTCTGAGGCTTAGTCTGGTCATTACTTAAAGCCCAGGACCCAGCTGATGTGAACTGGTTTTCTCCTAGACTTGGAGCCTGGCAGTGTACCGCCCGGCTACAACTCATACACAAAAATACAATAAATTATAAGCTCTATACCACCATGAGCCCAATTGCACTAATTGGAAAATCCCTCCCATCCCTATCAAGGGTGGAATATGTGGAAACTACTTACAACACATTAAGAAACAGGTGTGGAGCATAGAGAATCTTACTTGCTTGTTAATAAATCAAATAAAACAAAAAAAATGAAAAACATCTACATAATGTGTGAAAACTATGATCTTATCCATATACATAATTACTAACTAAATCAGTAACACACTGGAAATGGAAATATTTGTGTAGCAAGAACCGGTATAGACGCTTCAGTGCAGGTATGCATAGTATGATGGCAAAGTATAAATATATCTCTCAACCACACTTGGGGTGACGATAAATCAAAATGAAGCAGCATTGGGCCAGGAGAATATTCCAGCAGGAGAAGTTTATTGAAGTTTATTGAAACCATGTGACTTGACAAAGTGCGTAGCGCGAAACATGTCATCATCGTGACGGGACCACGTTCAAGACCTGCCTCCTTCCCAGCCACGTCTATCCAGCCACTTCCAGTATCGGCTGGAACGCAACCCGGCGAGGGACATCATCACGGGTTGCCGTTCCTGCTTGGCTTGCATCCAGGAAGGGCAGTGATATCCCGTCTATTGCAGCAGGCTGTACACCAGCCAGACAGCGGGCACACCACCTGTGTTGGCCATACACTCTCCGCCGACCTGGGGCCGCTCGTTACCATCACAACCATTCCCCACTGATGCACAGCCCAGGATCCTTCCATCCCAGATCATCATAACATCCCGGTTATTTGGCACTTTGAAGCAGCTGTTATTTTATTTACAGATCTGCTTAAGTAAGTGTTTTCAATAAACTTCTCCTGTTGGAATATTCTCCTGGCCCAATTTTGATTCATTCTAAGACTGTTGTCACCCCAAGTGCGGTTGAGAGATATATATATTTTGCCATCATACTATACACACCTGCACTGAAGCGCCTATACCGGTTCTTGCTACACAAATTGACTCAAGCTTTCCCCCAGGGAGCTAACCTTGGCTGCTAGGTTTTGCAGGGTTTTTTTATATCTTTTCTCGCCAGGATCCAGTGACAAGCACCATATCTCTTGTTGCCACTAATGGAAATATGACTGTGAAATACAGTAGAAATTAGCAAAAGAAATAGTCTACCATCTTACTAACATATATAATAATCCATGTATCTAAAAAGTAAATGTATGAAAGCAGAATCACAAATAAGAATCAAAATCAAAAGACGTATATTAGTCAATGAACTCCAATGACCCTGGTGTATGAAGAATCTGCTTTCATAAAAATAAAAAATAAATATATAAAAACATTCCTCATAATTTTTCTTTCCATTAAATGTATGATGCATAATCAATATCACACAACCCAACTAGCATAAATATAAAAGAAGCTGGTCCTCACAAAAAATCTTTTACAGACTGCAGCACTCATATTGAGGCTTGACAGCTCTATTAATATATTTATATACAAAACCTTACTGTGTAGGAACATTCTGTAATGGGAATAGAAAGAAATACCATCGGCCACACATGCTGTCATAATATTGTGTATTGGTGTATTGTTTTGTGTCTACTTCCATAGCACTCGGCCAACATCCATTGGCAAAAAGACAATAGTTAATTACTCAGTATCTGAATGTCTACCTATAAAGTATAAGGTTAATTCCTCTATCTGGACCTGAATGTCTACAAGACAAAGACTGTATGTATCTCAATGTATTCATTGTGTATAAGTCAACAGCACCACAATAACCTAGTCATTGTTCTGTGTGTTAACATATCCTCCACACACCAGACAATCAGCATGTCCAATCCAAATCTAAGAGACCTCTATATAGATATATTTCATACTGTCAATCCAACAATTTTAAAGCCTCCAGATCTTCTTCAATTCTTGGCAGTGTATACTGATCAGGTATTGTCCTCCAATTTAGATTTCTGTAGTCTACACACAGACAGCTAGATCCACATTTTTTTCTTACTACCTCAGTATGAGAGGCATATGGACTCTTACTATCCACAATGATTTCCTGGTCTTTCATCTGATGTAATGTCTATCCTCCGGGGTAACTCTCTGAAGGGGGTAGTGTTAAGCTGGATACACACTGTCCAATTTCCTGTAGATTTTTTCCTTCAGATTTACCACAACCTTATAATATGAGGTCAAACCATAGGAGTTTCAATTTGTATGCAATCAGGCAGGCTATTGCACTTCATGGTTTTGGAAATCTGACAACAAAAGTTGCATAGTGAGTATGGGGTCTTAGTCTAAAAGTTTGTTGAGCCCTCTTTACACAGCCTAAATCCATATCCCCTGTAGAAAATATGTCTGACAAATCTGACAATTACTATGTCAGTTTCTTGTTCCAGCTTGTTCTTGTTCTAACTTTGGGTCACTTAAATCCAATTTAAAGGTAGAAGCTGTATTTCTGACTTGGACTGTGCACATTTCAGCATAGGGGTTAACATGCAGACAGGGCCGTCTTTAAGGAAGGGCAAAATGGGCAGCTGCCCTGGGCCCTGTCATTTTTGTCGGGCCCAAAGCAGCTACCTCATACTTGCCAACTATCCTGGTTTAAATTGCCTTGTCCCTTGAAGTTTTAGTCCTGTGCTGTGTCCCAATATCTAAGTGTGAAGAGCTGCTACTAATGCTGCCCAGCTCTGCCCTATTGCCGTGTACAGATGACTCACCTGCAACCCCTTGTGTTTACATATAAATAACCGGCATTGATATGTAAATAGCGGTGGCATTCATATGTATATCATGTCCCCCCGTGAGGTTATAATCACCATCATCTATACTGAATGCTGCCAACCGGGGAGGTAAAGGGGCATGCTTGAAAGTCCTGCCTACAACCGTGGTCATTAAGCCTAACATCAGACTGTTCTGCAAAGGTAAACAAATTGGAGGGGGGAGGGTATTGTGGGGTGTGCAGAGGTAGGCAGAGAAGGAATTACAGTTTGGGGTGCACAGGTGAGCAAGGAGGCAGGTATAGTTAAAGGGGGAGAGGGTTGGAGTGGAGAGGATGGGGGAGGTTTCCAGTGCAGAGGTTAGCAGGGGGTTTTAGGGAAGCAAAGGTGTACTGACAGGGTGGATAGAGATGTAGGTCGCATGTAGGGCAGCCCATTCATTTCAATGGGCTGCTCTATGTGCTAGAAATGCAGAAGAAAGTCCCTAACCCTTTTCCAAAAGCACACAGTGCCACAGCACATGTCAGCAGATGCGTGAGGGTGTCATTAACAATTGATGGCACTGCTGTGTATCTGCTAAAGGGCAGCACATTTCTGTGGCATCAGGAAAGTGATTTTGTGTTCCCCAGTCCATGGTGTGCAGGCAGTGAGGAGATGATGTGCTGTAACCTCTAGCAACCAATCAGTGAGCAGTAATGATGTGCAGTAACCTCTAGCAACCAATCAGTGAGCAATATTGATGTACAGTAATCTCTAGCAACCAATCAACAAGCAGAGATCATGTGTTATAACCTCTAGCAACTAATCAGTGAGCCATAATGTGTGCTGTAACCACTAGCAACCAGTCAGTAAGCGGTAATGATATGCTGTAACCTCCAGCAACCAATCGCAATTGATGCCTGATCTGATTCAGTAAACTGATTTTGAGTCTAGCTGCTATTTATTGTATGTCTCAGAGCAGGTGGAGAGCGAAATTGCATGGGGAGGGGGGGCAAGAAAATGTCTTGCCAGGGTCCCATCAATATTAAAGACGGCCCTGTACACAGCACATAGTTAGCTACAGATTGATAATTAATTATGACAGGATGAGGAGAACAAATTTTCACATTCACAGGTGTAGATAATTCCACGCTGGATCCCCAGTCCTTTCTAACAGGATTTACCACCCACCCTTCCTTGTACATCGTTTCTTCAGGAGTTTCCATAAGGACGTATCTTCCATCTTCAAACTAGACATGTGCAGAAAGGAAAAATTAGTTTTGTTCTGTTTTCAGATAGATTCGTTATGTTACTAATTTCATTTCGTTGATTCATTTCAGAATTAGTTTAGTTTCGTTTTATTAAATTTTGTTTTGTCTATTAATTTTCTAACGAATTCCAAATTTTTGGAACAATATGAATTCGGATCAGATGAAAAATGATCAACCGATTTGAATTCTGTGTGAAGAATAGCTGGTTGTTATAGTGAAGGTCCGCCGCCTGCCACCGTTCCTTTAAGAATTAAAAGTCAGCAGCTACACATACAGTAGCTGCTGACTTTTAACTTGAGGGCACCTACCTGTCCTGGAGTCCAGCGATGTCGGCACCGCCCATTGATCTTCGGATCAGCAGGTCGAGTGCTGCTGCTGCCATTGAGACTAAGGGAACCCGGATGTGAAGCTGTTCGGCTTCACGGCTGGGTCCCTACTGCGTATGCACAAGCCGCTGCTGCGCTTTCCCATTGGCGGCGGCGGGGGAGGAGGAGAGAGCCCGCATGCTGACGGCCGCGGCTCTGGGCTCCCGGATGTGTGGAAAAGGACACCTGTCAAAGACCCCTTCCCCCCCTCCCCCGAAAGGTGCCAAATGTGACACCTGAGGGGGTGAGGAATCCGACCAGCAGAAGTTCCACTTTTAAGGAGCGAGTCATGAAGACGGCCACCGCGTCTTTAACAACTGATGATGAAATGTAAACAACAGAATGCAGAAAACAGAAAATTCAGGGAAAAACAGCGTGGGTCTGGTATGGATTTTAAGGGGAACCCTACACCAATTTTTTTCTTTTAAATGCCGTGTGGTCCCCCCAAAATTCATACCAGACTCTTATCCAAGCATGCAGCCCAGCAGGTCAGGAAAGGGAGAGGATGAGCGAGCCCCCAACCCCGCTCCTGAACCATACCAAGCCACATGCTCTCAATATAAGGGCATGTGTTGGGGCAGGCGGGCTCTGCCGCCTAACCCCACAGCACCTTGTTCCCATGTTGATGAGGACAAGGGCCTCTTCCCCACAACCCTAGGTGGAGATTTTGGGGGTCTGCGGGCAGGGGTTTAACCAGGGGGCCTCTAGATCCCGCCCTTCTCATGTGAATGAGTATGGGGTACATAGTACCCCTACCCATTCATCAAAAAAGTGTAAAAAGTAAGTAGACACAACACGAGTTTTTGACAATTCCTTTATTAAAAAATAAAAAACAATGTCCCCCCATGTAGATCCATCGTCAATCACGATGCCCGCCGCACCGCTGGACCCGAAAAAACACAGAAAAAAAACTCAGATCTTGTCGAAGGCTCCCCACCGTCTGTCTGCTCCTCCGTCTGACATTTCTAAAATAGCTAAGGGGGTGCCTTGGGGCGGAGTCCCCCCTACCCCAAAGCACCCCCTCATGTTGAGGGCATGTGCCCTGGTATGGTTCAGGGGGGGCACTTGCTTGTCCCCTGTCTTTCCTGACCTGTCAGGCTGCATGCTGAGATAAAGGTCTGGTATAGATTTTGGCGTAGACCCCATGCAATGTTTTTAAAAAAATTGGGCTTCCTCTTAAAATCCATACTACACCCGAAGGGCCTGGTATGAATTGGGGGGGGGGGGCACATTGTTTTTTCTGGATTTTCTATTGCTGGCATTCTTTTGTTTACATTTCAGCTCTCAGCAGGGAAGCCTGCTGACAGCTGTTGAGTCATCAGTTGTTAAGGACGCGGTGGATGACTTCCGTTTCCTTAAAAATCAGCTATTCTTCACACAGAATTCGAATCGGTCAATTATTTTTTGACCGATCCGAATTAGAATCGTTCTGAAAATTTGGGATTCGTTAGAAAACAAATCTATGAAACTAGATTAAATACATTTCAGTGAAATCATTTGGAGATCTAGATACATCCGAATATCCGAATAACCAAAAATTTGTCCAGATTTATATTCGGACGCAAGCATGTTATTTGCTTTAGGCACTCCTAGTAAATACTAATTGCACATGTTTACTTCAAACAGCTTGGGAAGCTACTCTCAGCACTCTGTTTTCACCTGGTGGGATTTTCACTGGGCACTCACCAATGTGATACACCACTCCATGCCAAAAGCTAACAGAGAGGACATCACAGAGCTCTTGAAGTTCAGATGGAATATCAACTTGTTCAGAAGAAACAGTCTGACTTTCCTTAAGAAACTTCCTGAAAAACCCTATGTACTGCTACACAATTAGTGCTCAGTATCACTGGAGCTGTGCAAGAATCATGTGTGTCAGGACAGACAAGAAGCATGATCTCCATAGGTAGAACAACTTTGTTTTGTACATATGGAACAGGCACAATTAAATGCAAGCTTCCATCAACAGGATAAGACTCATTGTTCAAACCTCACATTTCCATTCTCCCAGGAAACTGAAGAGGTATCCTGCTCACATACTGTACTTCTGGTAGAATGAACGGTAAATAAATATTGGGTAACCTGTGTCAAATAGAGAAGGTGTTGTATGCCAATTGACAATGACCTTAACTATAGACTTAGAACCTATGAGGGGTCCTTTTGGCTTGAAATGCCCATCTCTGTGTCTTTGCTTCTGTACAAGGAATGCCAAACTTAGCACTGCTCCCACAGAGGCCTCATGACACTGTTTTGCAGAATGGCCAGTGTGACATCACACGAAACACCTTCAAGAATTTATCCCCTTCTGTGTAGCAACTGGTTTAGCAACCTAAGATTTGGGTCGGTAAGACTCAGAATGTTCTCTTTGGTGATTATTAGAATGGTAATCGTCTTTTGGAACACTTTTTTTCCACCAAAAGTAGGAGTACAAAACTGAATGTCAGCCACCTGTTTCTTCTCTAACTCCATTAACTCATAGAGAGAAGGAATTCTGTCAGATAACATCATTTTAAGGAGATGGGTAAGAGGATGATGAGGTAGCAAGTCTCTTACTAGCTGATTGGCTCATAGAGTTTACTATAGAAGGAGGTATAGCAGTGTGATGCACAGGGCCAGACTGGGAATAAAAACTAGCCCTGGAAATAATTTCATACCAGCCCCGGAAATAATTTCATACCAGCCCCATAACATTATTATACCAGTCCAACAGCATAATGTAATTATTTTTTGTTCAAAAAATGGAAAACCATGCATTTTAAAACACATTTGAAGAGTGTATTATGCCTGTGCCCATCAGCGTAGCCTCATCAGTGCCCATCAATGCAGCCTCACCAGTGTCCATCAAATGCAGCCTTACCAGTGCCCACCAAATGCAGCCTTACCAGTGTCCACCAAAATGCAGCCTGATCAGTGCCCATGAAATGCAGCCTCACCAGTGTCCATGAAATGCAGCCTGATCAGTGCTCATGAAATGCAGCCTTACCAGTGCCCATGAAATGCAGCCTGATCAGTGCCCATGAAATGCAGCCTGATCAATGCCCATGAAATGCAGCCTTACCAGTGCCCATGAAATGCAGCTTGGTCTTTTTTGTTAAATATAATTAAATAAACAGGAGGTTATTAAAGACTTAGCGACTGGACTTTCGTGGTTATACCTGGATGATGTCTGCAGCCACAGGCATCATCCCGATGCCATTTTTTATGGCCAGTGGTTTGTTTTCTTGTAATAGCAATCAGAGCGGCTAATGTTCCCCCCCCCCCCTTACTTGGACTCTCCCGTCCCACGGTGAGACCCGAGTGACAGACAAAAAAGCTGGATTCAGCTTTGATCGGCTGTTCGTCATAGTAACCCGGATGTCAGCCGCGCCATTTTTTATAAATCAAACGTATTCAAAAACACAGATCTTGGTGTTTTGAATGGTTTTAATGGCAGAGGAAGAATTTAGGGTGTTATAGACCCCAGATCCCTCCATAATGAGTACCTGTCACATGCCTATTGCTGTCACAAAGGATGTTTACATTTCTTGTCGCAGCAACAAAAGTGATAAAAATGAAAAATGAAAGCTACGATGTGAAAATAAAACAAAAATAAAATAAATCAATATTTAAAAAATTTAAAGTGCCCCCATTCCCTCATGCTAGCAAGCAAAATGTAAATGCACGTATGGGTCCCACATGCACGCGAACATCTAAAGGCTTTTATAGCGTTGTCTATGGATAGTAAAATTTACATTGTTTGTCACTGTTGCAGAGGTGTGCGCAATTTTAAAGGGTGACATGTTGGGTATCTATTTACTCAGCATAACATCATCTTTTATATTTTACAAAAAATCGGTAAAGTATTGTGTTTTTTTGCATTTAAATTAAAAATGTTTTTTTTCCCAAAAACATTGCATTTGAAAAACTTCTGCACAAATGTGACATAAAAAACTGCAACACCCACCAATTTATTCTCTAGGGCCTCTAGGGGTTCTAACTTATTTTCTTTTTTACAAACAAAGGAGTCAAAAAAAGGCCTGAAGGTGAAGTCATTAACCAGTTCCCTACCGAGCCATTGTAAAATGACGTCGGCAGGAACTGCTTGTTGATCCGGGTGGACGTCATATGACGTCCACCGCTTCTCGCCGCTACTGCGGGCCCCCAGGGGCCCGCATAGCGGCAATCACGGATCGCTCGTCTGCCGGGGGGTTGTGCCCCCCCCAGATCGGGGTAAAGAGCCAATAAAATTGGCTCTTTACCCCGTGACCGTCTGTGTCCAATCACAGCCGGTCACAAACGGGGCTCACGTGCACGCCGCTCGTGCGCGCCCCCGGGGGCGCGCAGCGCGGCGATCGGAGCTGAGGCTTGTCCCTCGGACAAAGCCCAGCTCCGATCCGTGTAAAGAGCCAATAGATTTGGCTCTTTACCACGTGACCGGCTGTGTCAATCACAGCCGGTCATGTGATGTAAACAAACCGCGGTAACGAGCTGTTACCGCGGTTCTCCCTGTCACACACCGATTGTGTGTGACAGGGAGATTGCGGTAACAGCTCGTTACCGCCTACTGTACACCAAGCACACTGATCACCCTCCCCCTCAATAAAGAGGACCTGTCACCACCCCATCAGAGTACCTGTCACAGCCGATCAGAGTAACTGTCACCTGTCCATCAAAGTACCCGAGTACCTCTCACCTGCCCATCAGAGTACCCGAGTACCTGTCACCTGCCCATCAGAGTACCTGTCACCTGTCCATCAAAGTACCCGAGTACCTGTCACCTGTTCATCAAAGTTCCCGAGTACCTGTCACCTGTCCATCAGAGTACCCGAGTACCTGTCACCAGTCGATCAGAGTACCCGAGTACCTGTCACCAGTCCATCAGAGTACCCGAGTACCTGTCACCTGTCCATCAGAGTACCCGAGTACCCGTCACCTGTCCATCAGAGTACCCGAGTACCTGTCACCTGCCCATCAGAGTATCCGAGTACCTGTCCCCTGTCCATCAGAGTACCCGAGTACCTGTCACCAACCCATCAAAGTACCCGAGTACCTGTCACCTGCCCATCTGAGTACCCGAGTACCTGTCACCTGCCCATCAAAGTACCCGAGTACTTGTCACCTGTCGATCAGAGTACCCGAGTACCTGTCACCAGTCCATCAGAGTACCCGAGTACCTGTCACCTG
>BLSH010152935.1:99859-113630 GCA_018402905.1 Glandirana rugosa
TCCTCCAGGTCGCAAAGTATTTTCTTTGACCTTCTCCCTCAAGTGGTGGGATTTGTGAAAGTCCCGTTAATGTTATCCACTTAACACCTTTTTCATATACTCAACCCAGTAATTTTAGTAAAATTAATCTAATCACGTAGGACGATTCTGAAAAATTCGAAACTGGTCTATAAGTAGAATAGAGCCTTTGTCAAATCGTTTCCTATCTATAACTCGACCATTATCGTGACTAAACCCCTCTTTAGACATATGGGTTTATAAACTTAAGTCACTGGTGTCCCTGTCCGTTTAAGTAGCCATTCAGGTGGAACCCTAAGATTAGATCGTAGTAGTCACGTCTGAATGAGGTTAACTTAGATAACCATATATATTGTCAGATATTAGGCACAGCAGCAACCTAGTCCTTTCTCCAGTGTGCGACCATAGTAGCGCGGGGATACATCCTCACATTGTTACAACTAATTGGAGTAAGTCTGCACTGATGATGCTAGATTAGAATCCCAAGGTGGACTTACCGATGAATTTGCCTGTCCCTGTGGTCACTGAATTCAAATATTTGGGTATACAGATTTCTCCCCAAATCAGTGCTATTACCAGCTCAATATCTATCCTTTGCTAAACTGTTTCCGAGATAAGATGAATATCTGGTCAAAGCTTAAAAAGTCTTAGCAGGATGCACTAATCTAATTAAAATGATTTTAATGACCCAACTCATATACTTTTTCCACAATTCACCTATTGTAATTGCCCTGAAAGTGTTTAGGGTGGTGAACTCCCTCTTCCAGTTTCTTTTATGAAACGCTGGACCTCCTAGGATTAAACTGGAGCAGTTGCAGAACTCCAAGGACAACGGGGGGCTGGCTTTGCCTAACCCTTGGATATACTATGTAGCAGCTCAACTGCAAAACTTAGTTGGATCTGTGACCCCTGAGCTTGACGGATCATCTGCCCGCCTCCTACTCAGAGGGTTGGGTGTGACCTGCATACCCAATTTGGGGCAGTGAAACATACATTAAGATAGCTAAGCTAGAACAAGGACTAAATGGCGCACCTTTGGTGTAGCACACCTGACGCACATTTTCAATAACAGGAAGCTGATGCCATTTGCTGATTTACAGAGTAGGTTCCAATTACCGGACACTATGCTATATTCATATCTCCAATTAAAGCATACAGTGAGAGCAGAGGGAGATGCAGCGGAATGGGCGTGCTCATCCATTTTTCACCTGCTTCGATCTAGCACAGAGACTAAGGGAATAATCTCCCAATGATACAATATGCTTTTGCAGGAATACCAACGCTGGATCCACCTGGGAAAAGGATGTAAGCCCCCTGTCAGATAACCAGTAGGAAGAAGTGGTTCAAGCTATTCCCACCTACTCATTAAATATGTCTCAGAAGGTATCACAGTTATACATCATACTATGGGTACATCATACCCCCGTGAAGCTCTTCAAAATAGGTAGGCTCACCGACCCATTGTGTGGTAAGTGCAGACAGGATCCGGGAGATCTCATTGTTCTCCTCTGGCTGTGTCCTAAATTACACCGTTACTGAAAGGGAGTCTTAGATACACTTAACAGGGTCTTTCAGACAACAGTTCCTTTAGACCTGGTCTGCTGTGTGCTCAGTATCCTAGAGGAGTTTTTGAGGAGATGGCCAGGGTTGCCTTCTCATGTGCCCTGTTCATGGCCAGGAAGGTTATCCTTTTGGGATGGAAATCAGCAACTCCACCTACAGTGGATTCCTGGATAACCCATATGGGTAACACCCTCATAATGGAAAGCTATATATATCAACATAGAGGAACGGAGGGTAAATTTGAGAAGCTATGGGCCCCTTGGTTGGACACACCAAGAATATGCCCCAATGAACTAGTTATGTCAAGGATTCTTCCAGGTCCAGCATCGTAGGAAGACAAGATAAAGGTATGGGATGGTAGATACTGACTGACCTGTGGGGAAGGCTGGGAAAATGAGACCTATCTGATGTAATATACAGTTTGAATGTACCAACAAAATGACATCAAGGATTATGACATGCTTTGAAATTTGAAGACATCTGTGATGTATGTATGCACACTGGAACTTGTTAATCTCTTTTCAATAAAACCTTTTCTGATTAAAGAAAGATATCTAGCAGGAAAGAAAAAAAGCAAGAACATTACATTATTAGCTGAGTAGCAGTAGTGCCAGATCTAAATTAAAGGTACTAGTGTTATTCCAGAAATGTAGAGAATGCCCACATCCCTGAATACTACAGGCTACGAAAGAACCCCCAATTGGGACTTTAGGGGGCAAGAACTCCAAAAAAGTATAGGAAAATGACATAAAACGCCTACATTTTATTTGATGAATATTAAAACAGAGAAAGTCAATGTTTAAATGGACCGATAATGTCATAAGGATGCGGGTACATGGGAACAAGGTAAAGCATGGTACATAATGGCAAAAATTGGTGAATACAAATATAACCACAGTGCTCTGTTGTTGCAAGCAGAGTTTACCAACGCATTTCAAGTTATGCGATTAATGCTCTTAATCAGGGGTAAGTGGTTATGATGATAATAGTACAGTGGAACCTTGGATTAAGAGCATAATCCGTTCCAGGAGAATGCTTGTAATCCAAATCACTTGTATATCAAAGCATGTTTCCCCATAGGAACAATGGAAACTCAGATAATTCGTTCCACAGTGACTGCTTGTCAATGCAGTACTGTATGTGGCCATAGGTGAGCGGGACCTGGTGTATGCAATACCGTATGTGGCCAGAGGTGTGGCAGCGCTGCTGATGCTCGGAGATGCTCGGAAACATTCCGAAATGCTCAGCAACTGTTTACACTTTCGGTATTTCCGAATGCTTCAGAGCGTCTTTGGGGCTCACCAGCGCCCCCGCACCTTTGGCCACATGCGATATTGCATGCACAGAGGCTTAATTCTGCTCGTTTTGCGAAACAGCGCTCGCAAACCGAGTCAGTATTTTTTTTTAAAAAATGCTCGTCCTTCAAAATGCATGCTAACTGCGTTACTCTTAAACCAAGGTTTCGCTGTATTGTCATTGCTGTACCCGCATCCTTATGACATTATCGGACCTTTTAAACCTTGACTTTCTCTGTTCTAATATTTTCAAATAAAAATGTATACATTTTATTACATTTTTCTATACATTTTGGAGTTCTTGCCCTCTAAAGTCCCAATTGGGGGTTCTTTCGTAGCAAGTGCCAGATCTAGACCTGCAGAGAAATGTCCAGTCTAGCCACATACTTCTTCACATAAAAACAGCCTACATAATGCACACTTGGCTTTTTTCAATTGTATAATAAAGCTACTTTGCTTATTTCTTGCAGGAAGGTGATCTCTTTGGTATAGCTCACATATGGTTAGGATGTTCAGATGCCCCAAAATATTGACATGTAATAATGATAGCAATTAAGCACATAATATTCATATACTCCCTGAAATCCAGACAGAATCCTCCAAGGGAAAACCTGACAGATGCGAGCATGGAAATAGCACATTACATCCACCATCGCAAATGAGAAAATTCTGAGTGCTAAAAATATAAGAAGATACTTACAACCCTTTATATTGCAGCTGTCAGTAGCAAGAACTCATTATCAGCAATAATACCAAGTTTGGCACACATATTAAAAAGGTTTTATAATCCCAACCTATTTAGGAAAGAAAAATAACTGCTATACTGAGGTGTTCGGGCAATGTTTATTATAAATGAGAATATAGAACAGATACAAACAGAATCCTACGTCAGTTCCACAAATCTCTGTCAACTGGTATGTGTTGCCCCTTCCAAATGTAGCAAATTAGGAACATGATTCACTGACTCTTGTATGCAGTGGGTTTCTTGTCAGTAGCCATACTTCAAACAGGCTTGATAGGTTCACTTTTTTTGAAGTGGACTTTTCATACTATCATCAGCACACAGTGCCGAGTATACTGCGTACTGTACGTCTAATGTAGTGAAGCCACAAGGTTCTTTGTGCCCCTTCTGCTCAGGAGGGAGATTTTGTACCATATATTAATATGTGGGGAATGAACAGCTCCTTGCACACCACTATGTGCGGTGCTCTCCTGCTGTTATTTTTATTATAATGGCCATACCTGAGAACTTTTGAAACTTTGAATTCCTGAGAATGGGGCAGAGTGGTGGGTAGAGCTAACAATGGTGCATGTTGCATACTGCTGTGGATAGTGGGTGTGGCAAAATTGCGCAGTGGGAGAGCTTAACGTTAGTGCCTATGTACAGAGTCAGAAGTATGTAACATACAGTATCTCACAAAACTGAGTACATCCCTCACATTTTTGTAAATATTTTATTCTATCTTTTCATGTGACAACACTGAAGAAATGACACTTTGCTACAATGTAAAGTAGTGAGTGTACAGCTTGTATAACAGTGTAAATTTGCTGTCCCCTCCAAACAACTCAACACACAGCCATTAATGTCTAAACTGCTGGCAACAAAAGTGAGTACACCCCTACATGGAAATGTCAAAATTGGGCCCAATTAGCCATTTTCCCTCCCTGGTGTCATGTGACTCGTTAGTGTTACAAGGTCTCAGGTGTGAATGGGAAGCAGGTGTATTCAATTTGGTGTTATCGCTCTCACTCTCTCATACTGGTCACTGAAAGTTCAACATGGCACCACATGGCAAAGAACTCTCTGAGGATCTGAAAAAAAAGAATTGTTGCTCTACATAAAGATGGCTTAAGCTATAAGAAGATGGCCATTCAGCAGTTTAACAGGACAGGTTCCACTCAGAACAGGCCTCGCCACGGTTGACCAAAGACGTTGAGTGCACATGCTCAGCATCATATCCAGAGGTTGTCTTTGGGAAATAGACATATAAGTGCTGCCAGCATTGCTGCCGAGGTTGAAGGGGTGGGGGGTCAGCCTGTCAGTGCTCAGACCATACTCCGCACACTGCATCAAATTGGTCTGCAAGGCTGCCGTCCTAAAAGGAAGCCTCTTCTAAAGATGATGCACAAGAGAGCCCGTAAACAGTTTGCTGAAGACAAGCAGACTAAGGACATAGATTACTGGAACCATGTCCTGTGGTCTGATGAGACCAAGATAATCTTATTCGGTTCAGATGGTGTCAAGCATGTGTGGCAGCAACCAGGTGGGGAGTACAAAGACAAGTGTGTCTTGCCTACAGTCAAGCATGGTGGTGGGAGTGTCATTGTCTGGGGCTGCATGAGTGCTGCCGGCATTGGGGAGCTACAGTTCATTGAGGGAACCATGAATGCCAACTTATACTGTGACATACTGAAGCAGAGCATGATCCCCTCCCTTTGGGGACATGGGCCGCAGGGCAGTATTCCAATATGATAACGACCCCAAACACACCCCAAAAATGACCACTGCCTTGCTATAGAAGGTGAGGGTAGAGGTGATGGACTGGCCAAGCATGTCTCCAGGTCTAAACCCTATTGAGCATCTGTGGGGCATCTTCAAACGGAAGGTGGAGGAGTGAAAAGTCTCTAACATCCACCAGCTCCGTGATGTCATCATGGAGGAGTGGAAGAGGACTCCAGTTACAACCTGTGAAGCTCTGGTGAACTCCATGCCCAAGAGGGTTAAGGCAGTGCTGGAAAATAATGGTGGCCACACAAAATATTGACACTTTGGGCCCCATTTGAACATTTTCACTTAGGGGTGAACTCACTTTTGTTGCCAGCGGTTTAGACATTAATGGCTGTGTGTTGAATTATTTTCAGGGGACAGCAAATTTACACTGTTATACAAGCTGTACACTCATTACTTTACATTATAGCAAAGTGTAATTTCTTCATTGTTGTCACATGAAAAGATATAATAAAATATTTACAAAAATGTGAGGGGTGTACTCACTTTTGTGAGATACTGTACATAGTGTAGGGGTCCAGGTTGGGTAACATACATAGTGCAGGGGTCCAGGTTGGGTAACATACATAGTGCAGGGGTCCAGGTTGGTTAACATACATAGTGCAGGGGTCCAGGCAAGGTAATATACATAGTGCAGAGGTCCAGGTTGGTTAACATACATAGTATAGGGGTCCAGGTTGATTAACATACATATTGCAGGGGTCCAGGCAGGGTAATATACATAGTGCAGAGGTCCAGGTTGGTTAGCATACATAGTGCAGGGGTCCTGGATGGTTAACATACATAGTGCAGGGGTCCAGGCAGGGTAATATACATAGTGTAGAGGTCCAGGTTGGTAAACATACATAGTGCAAGGGTCCAGGTTGGTTAACATACATAGTGCAGGGGTCCAGGCAGGGTAATATACATAGTGTAGAGGTCCAGGTTGGTTAACATACATAGTGCAGGGGTCCAGGTTGGTTAACATACATAGTGCAGGGGTCCAGGTTGGTTAACATATATAGTGCAGGGGTCCAGGTTGGGTAACATACATAGTGCAGGGGTCCAGGTTGGTTAACATACATAGTGCAGGGGTCCAGGTAGGGTAACATACATAGTGCAGTGCAGGAATGTGTGGTGAGGTCAGTGGCTGGTGAGGCACTGGCTAGCATCAGAGCCAGATACACACAGGTTACATATTCACAAGTTACATATTTGATTCTCATTATGTAGGCTATTGCAGTCCTACTAGTTCTACTAGTTCTACTAGTTATACACATTTAACAAAATTATTTACAGATGCTGTCCCTTTAAGATGTTTTTCAGTCACCTTTTTGTTGTTGCTGGAAACAATATTACTAGCAAAACTGACAATAAAGATATATTGTTTTTAAGGTAATTTACTCTATTTTCAACTGTACTCAAGCAGGTGGCTTAACGGACAAATTGCTGAAGTTTGAAGTTATAACTTCAAACCAGTGATTTCACATTAAATAGATTTATTATGTTATAACATATAGCATAATAATATTTTATTTAGCTTGATTTAAAGAGTACCTTTTTAGCAGCAGCAGATTCTCACTCTTAAAGAGGAAGTAAACCCTGATGGGGTTTACTTCCTCTATATTCCCCTGCAAAGTAAAAGCATAATGGGCTACTCTGCATCATCGTGGAATGTCCTGATATAAATAAAAAAATCTAAATAAAAACATACATCCTGATATGAATAAAAACATACATTTTTATGAATGGCCCTTCTTACACATAACGGAAAATTGTATACTCACCTTTCCGTATTTTTCCTTTCCTGGTGCATCTTCATGGCAGCATTCAGGGCTGGTTAACTATAAATCAAAGACAGACCCAAGACTGCAGCATTCTCTGTAACTCTCACCGTTTGGGTGGGAATCTGTATGCTGCCATGAGGAAGCACCAGGAAAGGAAAAGTACAGAAAGGTTAGTATACAATTCTCCATTTTCCTGGCGCATCAAGGAAGCATACAATGGGAACTAAGTCCCCATATGGGAAGGTGCAAGAAACAATTTGTAAAGGCCAGTAAGTATGCACAACAAATTTTGCAAATTTAACTGCCGTGAGCTGAGCTGGGTTCACCTAATAAAGCGTAATGAGGGGAAAAAGCATATGGAAAGCAAAGGGAAAACGCTGGCACTTACGCCAAAGCTTATTTAAAGTTTCTTGGACAGGCCTGCACCACCAGAATGGGGCCCCAACCATATAGCTCATTTAGAGGTTGTACAGGAAGGACTTCCACCCAGGAGAGGCTGAACCATGCCCCCCAGACCACGAGAATGGGGCTTCAACCATATAGCTCATTTAGAGACTGTACAGAAACGACTTCCACCCAGGAGAGGCTGAACCTGGCTGGGGCAACAAGAGGTAAGGGACACCATGTGACTCCAGTCCTGATCAGGTGAGGCCAAAAAGGAGAAGGACAGCTGGGTCTATCTATGATTTATAGTTAATCAGTCCTTTCAAGTTGTGGGGGCGGAGCCACAACCCATTGGATGCTATATATATATAAATATATTTAATATTACCGCCACACTGACTTTGATGTGGCAACTAAATGTACTGATCAAAAACACACACTAATTTTAACTGTGTAGGAGGGTGATACATATGTAAAATTCAGTGGAAGAATTTTTTAAATGTTGCAGTGTATACTTGATATTATTTTTGCTTTTTCATATGCATTATTTTGCCTTGCTTTTTATGCCACCAAACGTGTGAATGTACCTTAAACTGACCTCAACTTGACCTCAAAGTGATCCTCAAACTGATCTCAGACTAAATGTAAGCCATTTTTCTGCATTTGACTGGCTTCTACATTTACAGCCCATGCATACTAACTCTAATTATGATCTTCCTGGTATCCAGAAGTGTATGTGCTAGTACATCTTAACAAGGAATTAAGAAGGCATGAAGGGTTTGTGTGCAGCTTCCTGATTTCCTTGCTCGCCTTCTGATGAATCCTAGCTACCTGGCTGCTAGGGTCAATCTCTGACTTTTTATCTGGAGCAAGTTAACATGTTAGGGGCCTTTTGCATGGACAGACTCCTCCAGTGGAACCACCTGCTCAGAGGGGGATCTGTCTATTGATCCCCACTGAGCAGGTAGATGACAGGTCCGTGTCCGCTCCGCTTATGCAGAGCAGACACGGACACAGCCCGCTTTCCTCTATGGGCGGACAGATGTAAATGGGGCACCTGTCCATTTACATCCTACTGTCTTCCGTTCCGATCTGCCAGACGCATGGGGAACGGATCCTCCTTCTATCGGTTTTTGGCAGATAGGATCAGGTCAAATGTCAGTGGGAGTAAACGGACACATGTCCATTTACATCCACCACAATGGATGGTCCAATCGGTTCCACCTAAAAAACTGACAGGCGGTCCCAATCGGTCCGCCCATGTGAAAAGGGCCTTAGGGTTCAGATTGCACTCTTACTTTATCTTCTGTATACATTATATGTATGCTATCAGTAATTACGAAAATATTCAAGTGATAGTAATGGTATGACATCTAGCCAACAAGCATCTTAGATGTGTACTGAGGAGTAGACATGTGCAATTTGTTTAGTTCCGAATTCGTTTTTTAACACATTTTTCGAAATTCATTAATTCGGACGAATCAGAATTTCCAAATTTCGAATTTTTGAGTTTTTCTGAATTTTCCTAATTTTGAATTCGAAAATTTGGTAATTCGAAAACTGAAAATCTCAAATTCGAAAATTCGGAAATTCGAAAATCGGAAAATCCAAAATTTGGAATTTCGGAGATGCCAAAATTCGAAAACCAGATAATTTGAAAATCAAAAATAATAACTAACTAATAATAACTTAACTACTACTAACTATTAAATTATAGGTATTGGAATGGTATTTATGTTCACTAACAGCCAAATTTTGAAGGAAATTCCAATTACTATAATTTAATTGTTATTTAATAGTTATTATTTAGAATTTTCTAATTTTCTTTCTTATTTTTGAATTTTCAGATTTTCGAATTTCAAATTAACGAATTTGAAAATTTTCAAATTCCAAATTCGAAAATTTCCAGAATTTCTGATTTCTGAAAATTTTTGAATTCCCAAATTTCCAAAAAAAACCGAATGGTTCATCTCACGTAACCACTTTCCCTCTGGAAGATTTACCCCCCCCCCTTCATGACCAGGCCATTTTTTGCCATACGGCACTGCGTTACTTTAACTGACAATTATGCAGTCATGCAGTGCTGTACCTAAATAAAATCTAAGTCCTTTTTTCCCACATTGGTGGTATTTGATCACCTCTGTGTTTTTTTATTTTTTGTGCTATAGATAAAAAGTGCAGACAATTTAAAAAAATAAAAAAACAATATTTTTTACGTTCTACTATAAAACATATCCAATAAAAAATTTAAAAAACCCCAAACTCGCTCATCTATGTCCTCGCTTCGGCAGGACATATACTAAAATTGGAACGATACAGAGAAGATTAGCATGGCCCCTGCGCATGGATGACACGCAAATTCGTGAAGCGTTCCATATTTTAAAACTCCCATGGCTTTCAATACCACCTCTATGCTGATGACACACAAATCTATCTCTCTACTCCTCACCTCACTCCTTCAGTCTCCTCTCGCATTACTAACTTACTAACTGACATACAGTATCAGCATGGATGTCACACCTCTTCCTCAAACTCAATCTTTCTAAAACTGAGCTTATAATTTTTCCTCCAGCCCGTGCCCCTCCCCCTGACTTCTCCATCAAGATCAATAATACAATTATCAGTCCCTCCCCTCATGCCAAGGTCCTAGGTGTAACCCTGGACTCTGACCTGTCCTTTCAGCTCCAAATCCAATCACTATCCAAATCGTGCCGACTTCACCTCCGAAATATCTCCAAAATACGTCCCTTCCTAACCGCTGACACTACTAAGCAACTTATTCACTCCCTTGTTATCGCTCGCCTTGACTATTGTAACTCCCTCCTAATTGGCCTACCTCTCCGCAAGCTATCCCCTCTTCAGTCTATCATGAATGCTGCTGCCAGACTCATTCACCTTACCAACCGTTCGGTGTCCGCCACTCCTCTCTGCCAATCCCTCCACTGGCTTCCCATTTTCCAAAGAATCAAATTCAAAACCTTAACCATGGTATACAAAGCCATTTACAATTCTGCCCCAAGCTACATCACCAATCTTATCTCCAAATATCGCCCAAACCGTCCTCTTCGCTCCTCCCAAGACCTTCTGCTCTCTAGCTCTCTTGTCTCCTCCTCACATGCTCATCTCCAGGACTTCTCCAGAGCTGCTCCCATCCTCTGGAACTCTCTACCCCAATCTGTCCGCCTATCCCCTACTCTGTCCACTTTTAGGCAATCCCTGAAAACTCATCTCTTCAAGGAGGCCTATCCTGCCTCCAACTAACAACGGAATCTCCAACTCCCCTCATCAGTTCATCCCCACTGTCCCTACCTTTTTGTTTCAACAGCCCCCCCTCTTAGATTGTAAGCTCACAGGAGCAGGGCCCTCTAACCCTCTTGTTTTAAACTGTACTGTTGCTGTAATGTCTCTTTATCTTGTAAAGCGCTGCTCAAACTGTTGGCGCTATATAAATCCTGTATAATAATAATAATAATAATCTATGTCTTTATGGACCTTGCTTTGTGCATTGGTGTGCAGTCATGTTGGAACAGGAAGGGGCCATCCCCAAACTGTTCCTACAAAGTTCTAACAGAAAAACCCTCTAGTTGGGACCTTTTAGGGCATTAATTCCACAGAAAAAGATCAATTTACATAAAAAGTCTCACATTTTATTGACAAAGAATTAAAAGGGTATATGGACCCAAAAGGCAATTAGTACAATAATACATTGGTTGTGTCATAAATACATATATCCAAACAAAAACCAGTTATTGCAACACACTCCTGTATAAATTGCGCAGAGTGCTACTGGCATGTGCTCACCATGTACCCCGTAGTGGGTGCCTTTGTCCCGGCCAATCCAGCCTTTACCTTTAGGCGAGCCAGATCACTGAAAGATGACCTGGTGTCAAGTGAATTTATGGGCACTTTTAGGTGTGGAGGCTGCAGTTATTGTAGATACATGAACACAAAACATCATATAACTCTCCCCAATGGGGAAAAATACCGCCCCGACACTACGTTAACTGCAAAACTGAAAGGGTAGTATATCCACACATCCCCTAAGAGTTAAGCATGCTCATCAAAAGTTCCAACAAAGGGAGCATGAAATTGTCCAAAATGTCTTAGTATGCTGATGCCTTAAGAGGTCCCTTCACTGGAACTAAGGGACCAAGCCCAACCCCTGAAAAACAGCCCCACGCCATATTTCCCCCTCCACCAAATGATTTGGACCAGTGCACAAAGCAAGGTCCATAAATTATGGATGAGTGAGTTTGGGGTGGAAGAAATTAATAGGCTTGTGCAATTTTGTTTTTACCAAATTTTTCAAAATTCGGCAATTCGGACGAATTCCGAATCCCGAATTTTCAATTTCTGAATTTTCATTTTTTTCCAAATCTCTGCAATTCAGCAATTGCGGTAATTTGGACATTCGGCAATCGGAACAGCCAAAAATCCGAAATTCAGAAATTTGGAAATCCGAAAAGAAGAACATTTGAAATAATAACTAATATGAAATTTATCACTAATAGCCATATTTTCAAGAAAATTCAAATACCTATAATTTAATAGTTATTTATTTCAAATGTTCTTTCTTATTTCTGAATTTCAGAAATTCGGAAATAAGAAAGAAAATTTGAAATAATAAGTTATTAATTTATTATCTTAACTTATTATGAATTATAATGAGCTTTTATTATTTCAAATGTTCTTTCTTATTTCCGAATTTCCAAAATCCAATTTCCAAAATTCGGAAATAAGAAAGAACATTTGAAATAATAATAATAATAAATAACTATTAAATTATAGGTATTGGAATTTCCTTGAAAATATGGCTATTAGTGAAAAATTTCATATTTAAGTTCACTAACAGCCAAATTTTCAAGGAAATTCCAATACCTATAATGTAATAGTTATTAGTTAGTTATCATTTCAAATGTTCTTAGTTATTTTAAAATTTTTGGATTTCTGAATTTCTGAATTTCCAATACTTATAATTTAATAGTTATTTATTTTTATTTCAAATGTTTTTTCTTATTTTCGAATTTCGGAAATAAGAAAGAAAATAAGAATAAATTATAGGTATTGGAATTTCCTTGAAAATTGTCTGTTAGTGAATTTAAATATGAAATTTATCACTAACAGCCATATTTTCAAGGACATTCCAATACCTATAATTTAATAGTTATTTATTAGTTAGTTATTATTTCAAATGTTCTTAGTTATTTTTAAATTTTAGGATTTCCGAATGTCCGAATTTCGGATTTTCAGTTGTTCCAATTGCCGAATTTCCAAACTACCGTAATTGCCAAATTACCGTGATTTTCAGAATTACCGTAATTTCTGAATTACTGCGAATTTCCAAATTCCGAATTTTTTGAATTTATGAAAAAATTAACCACTTGACAACTGGGCACTTAAACCCCCTTCCTAACCAGACCAATTTTCAGCTTTCAGTGCTCTCACACTTTGAATGACAATTACTCAGTCATACTACACTGTACCCAAATGAAATTTTCGTCCTTTTTTTCACACAAATAGAGCTTTCTTTTGGTGGTATTTAATCACCACTGGGGTGTTTATTTTTTGAGCAATAAATGGAAAAATACCGAAAATTTTGTAAAAAAATGCATTTTTCTTTATTTCTGTTATAACATTTTGCAAATTAGTAATTTTTATTCGTAAATTTTGGCCAAAATTTATACTGCTATATGTCTTTGGTAAAAATAACCCAAATTAGTGTATATTATTTGGTCTTTGTGAAAGTTATAGAGTCTACAATCTATGGTGCCAATCACCTAAAATTTATCACACCTGATGCACTGACGGCCTATCTCATTTCTTGAGGCCCTAACAAGACAGGAAAGTACAAATACCCCCCAAATGACCCCTTTTTGGAAAGTAGACAGTCCAACGTATTTAGTAAGAGGCATGGCGAGTTTTTTGAAGTTGTCATTTTTTCCCACAATTCTTTGCAAAATGAAGATTTTTTTTCAGTTTTTTTTTCCACAAAATTGTCATATTAACATAAAAAACAGGTGGCTACCCGCGCTCACTCGAATAAAAAAGCTATTGTTCCATAGAGGAGAGAAAATAAAAATTACAAATAATTTAAAGGGGCAGCACGCATAAAACAATAGATCTAAAATTGTCCAACGCAATATATATACAACATATGCAGCGCCACAAGGGATTGAGGTAGGTGAATATCAGTTCATTGCTTGAAGTATGGAAATCACAAACATAAACCGGTAATC
>BLSH010152935.1:120671-138012 GCA_018402905.1 Glandirana rugosa
AAAACGTTGTCACCTTAGTGGCTAAAACACTGAACATACAGACATATAAACTACGAGATGATCACTCCAAGTCTATATGTCCAACCGGTAAATATACCTATGTGGAATTATTTTACCCTTACCAACCACTATAATTGAAGGACAAACACCGTGTAATCATATACACTCCCCCCTTTGAAAAGTTCTACCCACCACTGGTACCGCCGGTAAAACTTCAGTCGGTAAAACTTAGGTTGAAAACAAAAAAGTCATCCTTCTCCCAGTATACTGTGTAGTTTGGATAACTCTTAAAGTGTTCTTTTCGTTACCACACGAACCAAAATTACATTGAAATAAGAAAGTACTCAATAAATGTTCAAAGTCTGGTGAATATTTTACACAAGTTACACGACGGGTAACACAACCTAACAGTTACGTATTGACAATCCAACACAATGGGCAGCACATTGAACACATTTTATAAGTGGTCTGAAACTTGTAAATAACTCATGAAAGAATAAAGTTACATTAAAACCAAGCACACCATTGCTTTTCTTGTGAAATTCTCAATAGGTTTGATGTGTCATATGACCCTCTTCCTACTGAAAAAACAAAAGTTGGATTCAAAATGGCTGACTTCAAAATGGCCGCCATGGTCACCACCCATCTTGAAAAGTTTCCCCCCTCACATATACTAATGTGCCACAAACAGGAAGTTAATATCACCAACCATTCCCATTTTATTAAGGTGTATCCATATAAATGGCCAACCTGTATATCTGAACCTCACTAGTAGAGCATCAAATATACAGACATACAAGTCACAAAATCGGTGATTCCACTGTTGCAAAACATATACATATATCACAATACAGTTAAAATAAGCATTGATAACGTGCTGGTGCTAAGGTGATGTGAAGAAACAACCACAACAATTTTTTTCCAAGATATTATCCGGTGCAGATATGAAAAAATGAACCCGTGCTGAAAAAATGGTGCAAAAAGCCAACAAAGCACTATGCTTAAACGTCTTATTAATTCAAAAATATAGAATAAATTCATGATGTTTTGTGCTTTGTTTCACAGTGATGTTGTTTGTGCGAAATTCCACTGTGCTGCCCACCACCAGGTGAATTGGGGACTCACCTCAATAAGCGACCCCACTGGGTCTAGCCACGCATGCAACGTATTATTAAAGTGATTCTTAGTGCAGTTACCACTGTGCTGTCTTCCACCAGGTGGATTGGAGGCTCACCTCAGTATGCGACCCCACTGGGTCTAGCTACACATAGGTTTAAAGATACTCCAACTCAAATGAATCGATTATCTTATGAGACTCTAGGCAAACTTCTCCAATGTTCATCGAACTTAGTGACCCACCGGGTCCTGCCTTGGGTTTGTTTCCAATATCACTTCCACATATAGCAAGATCAGTTCCATGTAGACATGAAAAAAAGAAAAACTCTAATGGTGCAGTACATCCAAACAGGCATCAAACAGAGAAAGCCGCACTACCAGACTTCCAGACGAAGCCACGTTGGATGGTGGCGTAACATGTAGAGGTGAAGCCTGGTGGTGGTATCGTTTGAAAAATATGTGAGATGCTTCTGTTTTTATGCTGTATAATTTTATAATAAATGTGAGTGTATTTTTAAAGGGGTAGTGCGGCTTTCTCTGTTTGATGCCTGTTTGGATGTACTGCACCATTAGAGTTTTTCTTTTTTTCATGTCTACCTGGAACTGATCTTGCTATATGTGGAAGTGATATTGGAAACAAACCCAAGGCCGGACCTGGTGGGTCACTGAGTTTGATAATCATTGGAGAAGTTTGCCTAGAGTCCCATAAGATAATATAGTATATTAGTATATTTCTTTATAGCTATTTTACTTACGCATCATGGGGGACACCGTGAGATACCACGGCACTACATCTCTTTTTCGCCATGCTTGTCCTCTGCCTGGTCTCAGGTTGGTCGCTGTTGGTCCCGTCCCTTCAGCTCCCGGGCTAGACTGTGTCTGCTGCCGCCCTGGGGGTCGGATTTTTGGAGCCAATCTACTGAGGTGTAAGTACGGGGTTCCTGGTTCCAGACCCAATGCTTTATATTCAAGCCTTACCATACATCGTGTGACATATGTCAATCGAAATGTATTTCATAGGTGCACTGTATCCACTCTTGAAAAAGGCAGCAAGGCTCGCGAAACACATTAAGGTTACTGATGGAACTGAGACACCCGACTTTATGGATCAAGCACTTTGTGTTGTAATGTTTTCCACAGTTTTTAGTTCTATGTCCATGTTTCGTTTTTATGACGATGTTAACACATCTGCTAAATAAACTGGTTTACTCCAAATGCTTGTATTATTGGCGTTGACCGTATGCGCTCTTCAGTCATAGTTCCACGGCCAAAATTCTCTGTTTTTATTGTCTCAAATTCTGGGGATGGCTTATATAGGTACAGTTAACGGACCATGTTCTTGTTTACATTTCATGTATAGGTGGAAGACACCGCTATGCCCTTTCTTGGTCTGCTGCTATCTTGCCCCTTTTACCATTTGTACCATATCCAATTATGCAATGGAATTGGCCATCAATATAATGTGGTGCTGGTTGGCTCCCAGTGATTGACCCCATTTTGCTGTTCCCTTCGGGTGGCTGCGGTTTGCATCTTCCCCAGAAGCTGCGATGTGCACATGGGGAGTTTCCTCCTCAGCTGTCCCCTCCCATCTGGTATCCGGATGGGCGCGGCCACCAGCACACCGACGCCATTGCTCTTTGATCGACACGAGGCATCCGCTTCAAGCGGTGCATCCCTGTGTCGGCGTGGTTTGCCATCCAGCTGGCTGACAGGTGGCCCGCGTCTGCATGCTCCCTCCCAGACGTAAGTGATATGCGTGCCCACCACCGTGGCCAGCTGATGCATGACGTTAGGGGCGGAGCTTTGTGACTCCCGCCTGCGTACTTAGGTGGGGGAGATCGGCATGGTGAGCCTTCTCTTCCTCACTCTGGACCCACCTTTCACACGGTTAGGAGACAGGTAAGCACATACACTACATGGACAGATGGGTACTGCTAGAGAGATAATATATGCTGCCTTCCCCACAGTTAACGTGTACAATGGGAGAATCCCCCAAAGAGGGTTTTATGGCAGCAAAGGTTAATAAAGGTATAATTGAGTATAAGCAAGAATATAGAATACCAATTTGTGGTTTCAAAATGTATTTAGCGTTTCCACAAGTATGTACATATTATAAAACATGAGCTCTGGTTGTGCAAACAAGGGGCCCGTACATCATCATACAACGTTACAGCATTACAATTCAATTCACCAACGCGTTTCGATCTTTAAAAGATTTGTAGGTCTTCCACAGGGGGAAGTATCCTTTTCTACAAGAATATCAAAGAAAAGAGACTTAAATATTTATACAAAAGTCAAACATTTATCATATTTATACACATATAAAACTTACATTTACTGCTAAACATGCATTGTGAGGCACCAGTCCCAGAAACCAGAGTGTGGTTAAAAACAATCAGCAAAATAAGGCTCATCGTAGGCTGTCCCCGTCCCCATGGCTGGGTATCCCGTCTCTGTCTCTTGCAGAGGGTCACACTTTGCTCCCTCCGTGGTTAATAATAGGATTGATTAGTCCTATATAAATTTAATTTGTACATGTCAACCAGAGCTTTGGTTTCCCCCTGAACTAAAGTGCAGATGTTCATAAAGACTAATTTTGGTAACCTTATGTGTAACTATGATGTTAATCTGGATATCTCCCTGTGTGTTTAGGGTCTTTTATCCTTTTTGTCCACCTATGTGTGTTTTGTTTTTTTTAGGTACAATAAAAGTATATATAGAATTTATGAGCCAGAAACAGTGTGTGTGTGTTAACAACTGAAATGGGGTGTGTAGTGCGATATGTATGGAGGCTTGTGAGGCAGGTTGGATGTGTGATGAGATGAAAGTAAAAATATGGGGATTCTGTGGTGGACAAAAACAAAATCAAATACATTACAAGTTATATTCACATATACAGTATCTCACAAAAGTGAGTACACCCCTCACATTTTTGTAAATATTTTATTATATCTTTCCATGTGACAACACTGAAGAAATTACACTTTGCTACAATGTAAAGTAGTGTGTGCACAGCTTGTATAACAGTGTAAATTTGCTGTTCCCTCAAATAACTCAACACACAGCCATTAATGTCTACACCGCTGGCAACAAAAGTGAGTACACCCCTAATTAAAAATGTCCAAATTGGGCCCAAAGTGTCAATATTTTGTGTGGCCACCATTATTTTCCAGCACTGCCTCAAACCTCTTGGGCATGGAGTTCACCAGAGCTTCACAGGTTGCCACTGGATTCCTCTTCTACTCCTCCATGACCACATCACAGAGCTGGTGGATGTTAGAGACGTTGCGCTCCTCCACCTTCCGTTTGAGGATGCCCCACAGATGCTCAATAGGGTTTAGGCCTGGAGACATGCTTGGCCGGTCCATCGCCTTTACCCTCAGCTTCTTTAGCAAGGCAGTGGTTGTCTTGGAGGTGTGTTTGAGGTCGTTATCATGTTGGAATACTGCCCTGCGGTCCAGTCTCCGAATGGAGGGGATCATGCTCTGCTTCAGTATGTCACAGTACATGTTGGCATTCAAGGTTCCCTGAATGAACTGTTGCACCCTAGTGCCGGCAGCACTCATGCAGCCCCAGACCAAGACCTCTCCCACCACCATGCTTGACTGTAGGCAAGACACACTTGTCTTTGTACTCCTTACCTTGTTGCCGCCACACACGCTTGACACCATCTGAACCACATAAGTTTATCTTGGTCTCATCAGACCACAGGTCATGGTTCCAGTAATCCATGCCCTTCACTGTTTGCTGGCTTTCTTGTGCATCATCTTTAGACGAGGCTTCCTTCTGGGATGACAGCCATGCAGACGAATTTGATGCAGTGTGCGGCGTATGGTCTGAGCACTGACAGGCTGACCCCCCACCCCTTCAACCTCTGCAGCAATGCTGGCAGCACTCATACATCTATTTCCCAAAGACAACCTCTTGATATGACACTCAGCATGTGCACTCAACTTCTTTTGTTGACCATGGCGTGGGCTGTTCTGAGTGGAACTTTTCCTGTTAAACTGCTGTATGGTCTTGAGCACCGTGCTGTGGCTCAGTTTCAGGGTCTTGGCAATCTTCTTATAGCCTAGGCCATCTTTATGTAGATCAAGAATTCTTTTTTTCAGATCCTCAGAGAGTTGTTTGCCATGAGGTGCCATGTTGAACTTCCAGTGACCAGTATGAGAGAGTGAGAGCGAAAACAAGAAATTTAACACACCAGCTCCCCATTCACACATGAGACCTTGTAACACTAACGATTCACATGACACCAGTGAGGGAACTGGCTAATTGGGCCCAATTTGGACATTTTCACGTAGGAGTGTACTCACTTTTGTTGCCAGCGGTTTAGACATTTATGGCTGTGTGTTGAGTTATTTGAGGGGACAGCGAATTTATACTGTTATACAAGCTGTACACTTACTATTTTACATTGTAGCAAAGTGTAATTTCTTCAGTGTTGTCACATGAAAAGATATAATAAAATATTTACAAAAATGTGAGGGGTTTACTCACTTTTGTGAGATACTGTAGGTGGAGAAAGGATAAAAGACCCTAAACTCACAGGGAGATATCCAGATTAACATCATGGTTACCCATTAGGTTACCAAAGTTAGTCTTTATGCACTTTAGTTCAGGGGGAAACCAATGCTCTGGTTGCCATGTACAAATTATCCTTATATAGGACTAATCAATTCTATTAATTTCATGTATTATTATAGGACAAAATCTTTTGTGCAGTTCACTGCAAAATCCCCCCCCCCCCACCCACGGAGGGAATAAAGCGTGACCCTCTGCAAGCCCTTGGGCAGAGACGGGATACCCAGCCACGGTGATGGGGACAGCCTACGACGAACCTTATTTTGCTGATTGTTTTTAACCACACTCTGGTTTCTGGGACTAGTGCCTCACAATCCATGTTCAGCAGCAAATGTAAGTCTCTTTTCTTTGATATTCTTGTAGAAAAGGATACTTCCCCCTGAGGAAGACCTACAAAGCTTTTAAAGGTCGAAACGCATTGGAGAATCGACACAGCCACAGCTGTATCATATGCTACCCTTCATTTTGTAACGCTGTAATGTTGTATGATGACGTACAGGTTCCTTGTTTCCACAACCAGAGCTCATGTTTTATAATATGTACATACCTTTGGAAACGCTAAATACATTTTGAAACCACAAATTGGTATTCTATATTCCTGCTTATACTCAGTTACACCTTTATTAACCTTTGCTGCCATAAAACTCTCATTGGGTAATCCCCTGCGTACTTCCTGCGATCCAGCAAGCGGATGTAACGTCACTTGCGCTTGCTGGAACGCAGGAAGTAAGCAGTGTGCGTCCCCTGGTTCCCTTTGATTTGTTTTTTTCATATAATAAATTTTTATTAATTTTCAAGACAAAAAATACACATACAAAGTTACATATAGCAATATAGGGCAAAGACGATAAAACAAGGATACATATACAAATACAAAGGTGTCTGACCTATTTTGAGACGTTGGCCTGCCACAGGTACCCATAAATGACCAAAGTCTGATGTCTATCTTCATGGTTATCTAGGAGCAGGAGGGTCCCCCCCGCCGGCACCCCAACCGGGAGCTAACTGGTTCCCTTTGATTTTAATCTGTACTTTTCATTTTCATTTTGCATGCAATTTTATATTGCTTTTTAAATAAACAAGTTAGCAGTTTTCACACTATGTGAGGCTCCTGTTTTTCCACATGTTGGGATTTCAGAGTACCATTTTTGCAACTGTGAAGATCCGATCTTTGGCTACTTAGCACTATTACTTGTGTGTGCCATCCACCTCCACATCCTGGGAGACTGCCAGCTGGAGAACACTACCAGTCCCATTGAGCGCTGATGATCCCCGTGATAGAGATCCACGAGGTCTGGTGAGTAGGGTGTGGAGTCAGTGTGTCCCCCCTCCCGGTGGATGAAACCCATTACCCCACAGCTGTCAGTTACACTATACAGGCGCTTTTGATCCCCGTGATAGGGATTCTGGAAATCTGGTGAGTGGTGTGTGAGCACTGGTGTGTTTCCTTTGGTGGAAGTCTTCATCTTTACTTTCCTTTAGATGGTTATTAATCATTGAATATGTTGATCAAGAATTTTTTGCTGTTGATATTTTGCACTATAAGGACTGCACAGTCACTTTAACCACTTCCGTACCGCCGGATGTCATATGACGTCCTTGGGTTTGAGTGGTGATATCTGAATGGTGCCTGCAGCTGCAGGCACCATTCAGATACCGTTTTTTTCAGCAGGCGATTCCCTGCAAGATAAAAGTGATCTTAGCGGCGGAGATGACCGGAAAGCGGCGGGAGGGGGGGGCACCTCTCCCGCCGCTTTCCGGTCATCTCCGCCGCTTACCGGACCCGCCGGCAGCAGCGCGGAAATGGCTGGCGGAAAAGACGTCAGAAATTACGTCTGCCCAACGGTCTTAAAGGGCCCAATTTTTTTTTTCTTCTGTCACTTTTTTCAGATTTTTTTTTTTTTTTTTTGCATTTGAGTGTAAATATGAGATCTGAGGACTTTTTGACCCCGGATCTCATATTTAAGAGGACCTGTCATGCTTTTTTCTATTACAAGGAATGTTTACATTTCTTGTAATAGGAATAAAAGTGATCAATTTTTCTTTTTTTAAAGAACAGTGTAAAAATAAAAAGTAAAAAGCAAAATAAATAATTAAAAAAAAAAAAATTTAAAGCGTTCCGTCCCGCCGAGCTCGCGCGCAGAAGCGAACGCATACGTAAGTCCCGCCCACATATGAAAACGGTGTTCAAACCACACATGTGAGGTATCGCCGCGATCGTTAGAGCGAGAGCAACAATTCTAGCTCTAGACCTCCTCTGTAACACAAAACTGCTAACCTGTAGAATTTTTTAAATGTCGCCAATGGAGATTTTTAATTTGCAAAGTTTATCGCCGTTCCGCAAGCGGACGCAATTTTGAAGCATGACATGTTGGGTATCATTTTACTCGGCGTAACATTATCTTTCACAATATGGAAAAAAATTGGCCTAACTTTACTGTTTTCTTATTTTTTAACTAAAAAAACTGAATTTATTAAAAAAAAAGCACGCTTGTAAGACCGCTGCGCAAATACGGTGTGACATAAATTTTTTCAATGACCGCCATTTTATTCTCTAGGGTGTTAGGAAAAAAAATATATAATGTTTGGGGGTTCTAAGTAATTTTATAGCAAAAAAAACAGTTTTTAACTGGTAAGCACTGAACTCAAGAAACAGGCTTGGTATTGAAGTGGTTAATGAACTATGGACATTTGAATAATTAATAATATATACATTTTTGTGGTTGACAATCTGCATCATAAGGGTTACATAGTCACTTTAATGAATTATGGACATTTGAAAAATCAATATACACTCATTTTTGTTACTGCACTGTCACTATTTAATGGTTTATTGCACTTTGCACTTTATGAATCAATGAGCGCGGTTTAATTATACGTTTTTCACCATTTATTCAGATATATAGGCTGATACAACCAGCTTCTGAACATACGTTCACCTATTGTTTGTGCAGGCCTTTACATATATTTTGCACATTGTGTTGTAATGTTTTCCACAGTTTTGAGTTCTATGTCCATGTTTCTTTTTATGACGATGTTAACACATCTGCTAAATAAACTGGTTTACTCCACATACTTGTATTATGGGTGTTGACCATATGGGCACCTCACTCAAAGTCCCACGGGAAAAATTCTGTTTTTATCGTCTCAAATTCTGGGGATGAAGGTGTGGCATATATAGAGACAGTTAACGGACCATGTTCTTGTTTAAAATGCAGGATTGAATCACCCCACTGCTCTTGGGTAGCCTTGTAGGTGGCTGAATGGATGAGCCGTCAGTGTGCCTGTGCTCCTCATTATGATATATCACCTTCCTGGTGTATCTTTGCTTGTGCGGGAGCTAACACTGACATACCACTGCAGTAAGGCTACCGACCTTCGCTCTAAATTGCCCACATCTCCATTCACTGGATCACCAATCTCTGGCTGAGGTGGGGCAGAGGAATGAAGAGGGATGGTGTTAGATGTGTGCAGCAAACCGTCTACGCGTTTCACGGGGAACCCCCAACTTCTTCAGGACTAGTGCCCTCTAGCTGTAATCAGTATAAATACACCATTTGTCCATTTTTTTTCGATATCAAGGGAGCCGACTTCTTTCACTAATAAGTCCACTTAGTAAGCACATGGTGAGAGAGGGTAATTGCACTACATCTAAAAAAAAAACAAAAAAAACAATCATCTCCACAAATATGAATAATGGACATCCTGCTGCTTGATTCTTTCACATCTAACTGGTGATCTCCCAAACATTTATACAACATCCACCATTCATCCACAGTAGGGTGCAGGGGAGTCTTTGGGGTCACAATCCCCCACAGTAGGGTGCAGGGGACACAGTGTATATGACATCCTATTTATTCCAAGAAGACCTGCAAAATGAGTTCTTTGTTTAACACCCTAGGTGACAAAACATTGAGTTTATAAATCCAAAGTTTTTCTTTTTTTAGGAGTATTCTATCAAAATCACCTCTCCTTTTGCTTAATTTTAATGCATAAATCCCTCTGATACGCAATCCATCTACTTTAGACTGATGATGCAACAAAAAATGTTTCGCTAATGGACTATCTGGTTCTTTGGCTCTTATATTCCCAAAGTGTTCCCCTATGCAGAAACACAGCTGTCTTTTTGTTTTCCCAATATCAATCATAAAAGGTTTTATTTAGACTCACATCAAAATAGTAAAACAATATGCTGAAAATACATTGATAGTCTGTATATGAAGCATATGTCAGTGAATCTAGAACATATACAAATACAAAAAAGAAAAATAATAATAAAAGAAAAGACAGAACATTACACCTTAATCAAACTTTAGTGCAAGAGCTTTATTCCCGCTTATATCAGACATTCACCCATTTGGCCCTGCACCGCCCCCAATCGCCCGTGTCCTACACTAATAGTCAGTGTAGAGTCAGCTCCCTAGGCGACAACCCTGGGGTGTCTAACCACGGGGCCCACAATTTGTCAAACTTGCCTGCACAGTTTCTGTGTTGAAAAATGTATTTCTCCAATCGGAGCATATCTCCCATTCGAGTAATCCATTCCTTTAGAGACGGGGGGATTGGTATCCTTGCAATGGTTCAGGATCAGTTTACGTGCCTGAAAGAGTGCCCTACCAATTGCCTGCCTTGGGATGTCATCAATAGGGAGATAATCAAGGATACCCAGAATAGCTGGTTTAGGGTAAAGGGGGATTGTGACCCCAAAGACTCTGTTAATAGTGTTAACTACTCCAAGCCAATATATATGTAGTTTTGGACACGTCCAAAGGAGGTGAAGCAGGTCTCCGTGGTCCCTACAGCACCTAGAGCAATGCTGGTCATCTCTCAGTCCCATTGTGAACCCTTAGTATAATATACAGTTGTGTCAGGCTTTGTGATAGACTGAGCGAACACAATGGCACCGCCTGCAAGCAACACCTCTTCCCACTGCTCATCATCTAATTGTCCCACATCCGCCTTCCATTTATCTCCTACCTTCAATGGGAACCCCTCTAGGAAAGTGTTTACTAGCATATAGTAACATCTGGATATGAATCCTTTAAAGTGTGACTCCTCAATGACATAATTAAACACCGGGGAGGGGGAGTTTACCCACACTACATTTTCAGTTTGAGCCCGAACTGCATGCTGTAGTTTTAGGTATTGGAGCCACATAAACTGCGAAATTCCGAAAGCGGCCCTCATGTCTCAGAACAGTCGTAGGGTGCCATTCACAAATATTTAGGACAGGCGGGCCACCCTGTACTGTCTACATCTGGGGCCATCAGCCAATTTTTGTAGTTCTGGGTAAAGCTTATTGTCCCATATGGGGCTATACCTGGTAAATCCCTGTATGTCTTGCAACTGACAGGCCTTACTCCAGATTTTTTGCATAAGTACAAATGTGGGGAATAGCCTATTGGATTTTGCAAATATCATGCCCTCCAGACCCTCCACCACACTGTCCATGCCTGTTACATGTCTCAGTAGAACAAGTGTAGGGTCTACCTGTACTCCCTCTGCGTCAGGTATGGCTCTGGCTATATGCTGCATTAGAGCAGCCATATAGTAGATCGTAGATAGTAGATCCAGGGATTTGGCAGTGCGAGACTACCCGCATCCTTGGGTTTCTGTAATTGTTCCCGGGACCTGGGATTGCCACCAGGGGAGGGCTGGCAGCCTTAGGCCTAGGGGGCAAGTCCAGTCAAGTGGCCCGTTGAACCACCAGATCAGCTCACCATCCATGCCCACCTGGTTTTAGAATGGATATTGATGTTATGAAGCAAGACAAATATGATACAATGTGGTAACATAATTTAATGTTAATAACAACAAAGGAGGTTTAACAAAAATAATGCATCAATGCAGCTCATCAGTGCCCACCAATGCAGCCTCACCAGTGCCCATCAATGCAGCCTCATCAGTGCCCATCAATGCAGCCTTGCCAGTGCCGATCAGTGCAGCCTGATCAGTGCCTATCAATGCAGCCTCATCAGTGCCCATCCAATGCAGCCTGCAATGCAGAGAGAGGAGAGCCGCCGGATTACACAGAGCGGGGATCTCCCGCATACCTGGCGCGGCCGCTCCCATATGAAGTTCCACCTCCTGGACCGGCTCCCCCCCCCGAGGCAGCCCAATGGGCCCAGCAGGATCCATGGTAGGGCCAGCCCTGGGCACCCCCCCCCCTTTGCCTGCAGTCAGTTGTTGACTGCGCCCCTGGCCCCTACTTCCTTCCCCCACAAAAAGGAAAAAGTGTGAGCGGGCAGCAGCCGTCGGCCATTTTGAATGTAAGTCAGGGTGACCTGGGGGGCAATTTCCACCCATCCCCCCAGCCCAGCCCTCCCCTGATTGCCACAAAAAAGAGCGGAAAATGGAATTAATTTGAGGGGTATAACCATTGGGGAATTGTGAAGTACATAGAACAATTGGGGCATAAAGATCATTTTTATAAGGTTGGTCTTTCCCACCAGTGAAAGCTTAAATCTAGCTCACACTTTGGCCTTATCCCTGATCCGACCCAGCAGGGGAGAGAGATTAAGGGAGACATACTCCAGGAGATTCGGTGTTACGAAAACACCCAAATATTTAAAGGACCTAGATACAGGTATATCCTTAAGGGTATCCTCTCCATTCTCCAACTGCCTGTCAAGTAACATAATAGTCTGTCTTCCTCATTGTCCGCCCCAGCCTGAAGGTTGACAAACAACGCAAATTATGAGTGCTTGGTCAGGGTGTATTAAGGAAGAAATTACTTTATTAAACCTCAAAGCAAGTACTTTAGCCATAACCTTTCCCTCAGTTTTCAGGAGGGGGGTGGGCCTATAGGATGTGGGGTTGAGAGGGTCTTTCCCTGGCATCAGTATCAGCACAATACAAGCCCTAGTCATGGTCCCAGGGAGACCGTACTGCTCTCTAGCTGCTTCTAGTACCCTTAACAATGATGGGAGAATAGTTGCCCCGTATTGTTTATATATCTCATTGGAAGACCATCATCTCCCGGTGCCTTAAAGTTAGGGAAGGAGCTAACTGCCACCTCCAGTTCTTCCAGGGTGATAGGGGAGTCTAGCATTAGCATCTGCCGTTCAGAGAGACGGGGCAGCTCCACCCCTTGCAGATACTGTTGTACCTCTTCCCCAGAGTAGTCCTGTCCAGACCTGTATAGATCTGAGTAGAAGTCAACCAACCCTTGCATGACGGCGTCTGGGTCGTTTATCACCCTACTGGCATCACCATGCAGAGTTCCTATTGACTGGGCTGTTCATTGGGAATGTACTATTCTTGCAAGAAGGTGCCCAGTTTGTTCACCCTCCTTGTAAAAGGCCAACTTTGTAAAACTCTTCCTATCAGCTGTAGAATTGTGGATATGATTCAGAGCCTCCTGGGCAGCCACCCAGGTTTCTCTACGCTGGGCCGTGGGGTCATCTATATAATGAGCTTCCAATTGGCCTACCAGCTGTTCCATCTGTTCTCTCTGGGAGTGTGTACAGTTTTTTAATCGGGGTGATCTCAGGGATCATAACACCTCTCAAAAAAGCCTTAAAGGCGTCCCAAGTAATGAGCGGGTTAGGGTCGTCCACATGAATTCGCAAAAACTCAACAATTTGACCTATGACCTTGTTGTGAAAAGGAAATAGATTTAGCTAAAAAGGCATTTAACTCCTAGGTAGGATACTAGTCTGTTTAACATGCAAAAGGGCCAGCAGGGGCGAGTGGTCATATATACTTCTCACCAGGTGCTGAATCTTCTGTATGAAGTGGGCAGCAGAGGATTGACAAAGACACATATCTATCCTTGATAGAGACATATAGGTTTTAGAAAAGCAGGTAAATTGCCTTTGCTGGGGGTCTCTATGTCTCCAAGGCTCTACCCGCCCAACTTCCTCCACAAACTTCCCCAGGGCCGTCTTTCGCACACCTCCCCCTAATGGTGGTGGAGGGTGCTTGTCGAGCAATGGATCAAGGTAACAGTTTAAATCTCCCATTATAAAAAAGGGAAGGTCAGGATGTCTCAACTGATAGGCTAATATATCTCTCAGGACAGTAGAGTTGAATGATGGCGGCACATAGACAAATGCAGAGTACATTTCAGACAGAATATACGTCAGGTTAATAGCACATATCTTCCTTCACTAACGACCAACTTATCAAGTTCCTGATGGTCTGTGGAGCCATGTACTAACACACTCACTCCCCTCGAGTAGGAGGTATGTGTGGAATGGTATTCCCATCCCACCCAGGAAAATTTCAAGCAGGATACATTTTCAGGTTTCAAATGGGTTGTAGAGCAAGTATAGCTGGTAAGTGTTTACGCAGCACTGTGAATACCGTTGTTCGTTTAAGAGGAATCTGGAGACCCCTGATGTTCCAGGAGATTACAGGGATTGTAGACATGTTGGAGGTAAATAGTACTTACAGGGTACGACAAGTTCAGGCCGGGGAGGGCAGTACATACCGAATACCACGGTCATAGTGACTCCTGTATCAAATGGGTTACCAGCCACTGTGAGCAGGTGTAATGCTCTCTGCAGAAAAAAACATGAGCAGTCAACAAGAAAAAAGAACCATCTTTGAAGAAAAAATAATTCCACCACCAATCCATTCGGGCAGGGTGGTACCATAGAAGTGCCTGGTGCTCCACTTTGGGAGACCAGTTTCTCGGTCGTGCAGTGATACAAACAAAACTTGAAGATCAACGGTTAACTTGCAGCAGCAGAAACATTGTCAGTGCAAGAACTACAGTTTGTTCCATCCTCTGCTGCTGCTGTATAGAAGTAGTAACAAAAGTCAAGTGACTAGTACACTGTAGGCGTGTATAGATGTGTAGTAGCTTTGTTCACTCTCAGCAGATGTAGAATTGGTCCAGGCTCCCAGGCGGAACCCGGGTAAAGCTGTGGGTTGGTACTGAAATTTAAAATGGATATCCGACTTGTAAGCCTTGTATACCCACAGTTAAAGGCCTTTCAGTCCTCCTCAGGGGGTGGTCTCCTGACTTGTCTAAGGGTACCCTCTTTTGCATCCAACCAGGCGGACACCTCGGCAGCTGTCTCAAAGACGTGTGCTTGCCCTCTGGACATGATCCAGATTTTGGCCAGGAAAAACATGGCATAAGTGGCTTGGACGCGTTGGAGTCTCTTTTTCACTTCCGAGAACTTGGCCCTGCGACGTTGTACTTCTGCGGAGTAATCCAGATAAAAGGAAATGCGAGCCCCATTATATTGAACATTTCTGCGCTCTCTGGCAAGGCGAAGGGTCATTTCCTTATCCTTGTAGTTGAGGAGCTTTGACCTGGTGGCAGGGGTCTGGAGGGAACCCTGTGTGCGCGTTCCACAGAGTATAGGGGTGTAAATACGTTGTGTAAAGGCGCTTATGACCCTCTAGTGAAACTGGGTCTTAGAGTAAGGTGAGCGTGCATTTTTTCCACCGGTAAGGGGCTGAGCACTTGGAAGCACCTTATTCAGAATTTATCTCTGCACACTGTGAATCTCCCTGGAGGTTATCTATGCTATCTCTTATGTGGATTATTTTTAAACCTTTCATATTATATATGGACTTTCTATGAACGTTTAGCTTTATTTGTTCACATTGCACTGCATCTTTTAATGTTATATATGTTTATTTGGGGTTTTGTGATTTCTTTTGATGTACAGCTGTCAAACTAATTAGGGTTTTTAGACCGGAAGTGCTGATATTCTCTGTTGCCATAGAGGTAGTATGGCTGAAATTGCATTGCATTCGGACCAAACTCGCACAGGACCCTTTTTTGGTCCGCAGCAGAATCGGATCGCATGGGTGTTCATACCCATGTGATCTGATTTCCTGTCTGAGTTTGCAGTTCGCACTGAGGTATGCGAACTGATTTGGAGGTGTCATTAACTTTCTATTGACAATCCCAGCAATTTGCATATAGCAGTGTGAACTGCCTGCTAGTTGGATGCGATGCTGACTTGCAGGCAGTTCACATTGCCATATGCAAACTGCTGGAAGTGTCAATAGAAAGCTAATGACACCCCCAAATCAGTTTGCATATCACACTTGGAACTGCAAATTTGGACAGGAATCAGATTGCATGGGTGTGAACACCCTTGCAATCCGATTCTGCTGTAGAACGAAAAAAGGATCCTGTGTAAGTTTGGTCCGAATGCGAGGCAAATTAAGCCATTCTATCTGTATGGCTGAATTCGCATCACACAGAGATTGCATGTGATTTGCACTGCAGTGCGATTCACATCTGATTTTGGACACCCCAGCAGTTTGAACCGTCCCTAAGGAAGATATTCCACTTCCCCAAAACCCCCACCCCCCAAAACGAATTAAAAAGTAAGAAGAAAGAAAATAGAAAAACAACAAACAAGCTCAATAATGTTTTTTATTTTGGCAGCAGAAACACAATTATGTACATATTTACTGGCATTAAAATATTCTACAGTATATATGGTTCTCCATTTAGCAAAACAGTTAGCAATTGGGTTTTAAGGGCCCTGCTCGTAGGAGCTTACAATCTAACATTTGTCTAAACCTTAGAGAGGACACAGTTTTACTTTCACAGTGTAGAACAGGCAACACATTTCATAGTACAACAACTCAACACCCACCAACCCATATCACATTTTTAGCTGCAAGATTAACCGCTTAACAACCGCCCCATAGACAATTGACGTCTACAGGGCGGTTGCTTAATTCTGGGAGGACGTCTATTGACGTCCTCCCAGAATCGCGGGAACATCCGTGACCGTCGGGTCCGGGGGACCCGACTGATCACGGATCGGGGTGAATGGCCGCTGTGCGCGGCCTTTCACCACGTGATCGCGCCGTCAAATGACGGCGTGATCACATGTAAACAAGCCGGCGGAAGCGCCGGCTTGTCTCTCCTCTCCGCACCAATCGGTGCATTGTGAGAGGAGAGAGGGGGGAGAGAAGACGTGCCCACAGCGCTGCCTAGTAACAAAATACTCCCCCCCACCATCTGTTTACCACCCACCCACCACCCCCCAGCCACCATCAGCCACCCACCACCCACCCAGCCATCATCAGCCACCCACCACCCACCCAGCCATCCACCCCCCACCCATCCTCACCCAATCCATCCTCACCCACCCACCCATCCATCCATCCATGCTCACCCATCCATCCATCCAGCCATGCATGCTCATCCACCCAGCCGTGCTCACCCATCCAGCCATGCATGCTCATCTACCCAGCCGTGCTCATCCATCCATCCATCCATGCTCACCTACCCAGCCGTGCTCAACCATCCATCCATCCGTGCTCCCCCATCCATCCATCCATCCCTGCTCACCCATCCATCCATCCATGCTCACCCATCCATCCATCCATGCTCACCCATCCATCCATCCATGCTCACCCACCCATCTATCTGTGCTCACCCACCCAGCCGTGCTCACCCATCCATCCATATATCCATCCATCCATGCTCACCCACCCAGCCGTGCGCACTCACCCATCCATCCATCCATGCTCGCCCATCCATGCTCACCCACCCAGCCGTGCTCACCCAGCCATCCATCCATGCTCACCCATCCATCCATCCATGCTCACCCACCCAGCCGTGCTCACCCAGCCATCCATCCATGCTCACCCAGCCATCCATCCATGCTCACCCAGACATCCATCCATGCGCACCCACCCAGCCGTGCTCACC
>BLSH010152935.1:138872-155128 GCA_018402905.1 Glandirana rugosa
ACGACACTAAAAAATTCCTCTTCCTGACTATAACACGTATTACTGTTTGTGGGGTGATCCCGACAAACCTACAAACAAACGACTTTAATAACACGTAAAACAGGTAGTTTCACCCAAATACACCGGTACGACAGTTACAACACACACATAACAAGGACAGACTGTGACGTAAGTATCAAACCCTCGTAGGCGACTGGAAGATGAGAAAATAGAGTAATGAATTAGTACATGTGACTTTACGTCAAAGGTCTTGTATGAGTGGTTACATACACACATCTTACACCCACCCCCTCCCCCCACCACCCACAATAACAAACTTATATACCGGAAAAATTATTATACGACATTACGAAACATTCTTATTACCGACAATTCATACAAAGAAATTGGTGAACTGTTGACCCGTGAATTTGGGGGAATTGTTGGTCTGGTTAAAAGTCGAAAGTCGCGAGAGTGTGAAACTTACTGTTAATGAGTCAGTACGTTGTGACATGGGTATACTTTAAACGCAGGAAAAAAAGTGTGTTTATCTCGAAAGAAAACCACCATAAATTAGTAGAGACCCAAAAAATAAAAAACGCGATATTAATTTTTTTCTGGCTTTTAAAACATTTTTTTACTTAAAAAGAAGGAAAGACAATATTTTAAAACGTTTAATCATTAAAAAGAAGTATTTAAAACCGGTTTTAAATATGACGATGGATATGTTGCATGACTGAGTAATTGTCATTCAAAGTGTGAGAGCGCTGAAAGCTGAAAATTGGTCTGGTTGTTAAGGGGGTTTAAGTGCCCAGTTGTCAAGTGGTTAAAGAAACATACTTAACAGCCATTATTCTTACAAAGCATTACAGCATATTATTAAAAAGGCCATATATTCAAACAATAACACCCACCACCCCCCTCCCCCACCCACATTCTACACACATACATTGGTGAGTATGTTCTGGAAACTGCATTTCAGTGTACATGATTAAGTAATGAGATAAAAGAGTAGAAGGTCAGCGGATGCTCCCAAACTATGAATGCAGTGTCAGACAGGAACAATACACACACAACATTGACAGCATGGCCACATAAACCCACTTTGATGGACAAAATGCACAATAATTTCAGCAAACAAACATCCAAACAGCCCTAGTGGGGTGTTTGTCATTATGCACAATATCAGTCCTTCTCCTTAAAAAATCACAGCAAATAACATGGACTCGTCATAGGCCAAACCAACCCCCCTACTGCAATCCTTTATATAAGATAGGTTGTATTGTTAGCACACTGACACACGCCCAATAGAAGTACATGCTCACCAGTATCTTTCAATCTGTTTCTTCATGAATGTCTAAATTAATTGCACCTGATGAGCAGGAACACATAATACTATTTGCAACTGTGTCAGCCCTTGGCTATGTGCATCAAATCTCCAACTACAGGCCAAAGATCTAAGTCCATTTGCATGCACATAAACCAAGCAACAGTTTTCTAAGAATATGTACCTATGCAGTGTAAACCCTACAATTTTAAATGTCCAAGTCTCTGGGCATGATTAGTGCTAACAAATAGACATGTGCAGAGTGAAAACATTTGTTTAGTTTTGTTTCTTCTTGATTAGTTATTTACATAAATGTGTTTAGTTAGATTTGTTTCATTCGTTTAATGCCTTTTCGGAATCTGTTTCATTTATTCGTTTTGGAAACTATTCAAAACATTTTTGAATCAATTTCGAATCGTTTTCTAATTCAAAAAGTTTTCAAGTTCGAGCGTTTTCCAATTCGAATCATTTTCGGATTTGAACAGTTTTCAAATTTGAACAGTTTTCCAATTTCCAAGGAGAATGGGGTGGAGTGGAAAGTGGAGGAATAGAATGGAAAAAATAGAATACAATAGAGGGAAATATAACAGAAACTGAATGAATATAAAGTGGTGGAGTGGACAAGAACTTTTTTACTCTGTTGTATTCTATTCTTTTGTTTTCTGTTATATTCTTTTCTAGTCTATTGTTTTTTCTGTTCTATTCCTTTGTTTTCTATTCTATCTTGTTCTCTTTGTAAATTGGAAAACTATTCAAATTCCAGGACTTTTCAAATTTGAATTAAAAAATGATTCGAATTCAAAATGTATTCGAAAATGATTAGCATTCGAATTTCATCCGAATTTTTTTTTGTTCCGTTATTTCGGATTCGTTTCAATTCTAGTGCTATTGTAATATGGATACATCCGAATTTCCAAAAATTCATCCAAATTTTAGTTTGGAATGAAACGAACCCCTCATGTCTACTAACAAACATTAACATCAGTCCCTGGCTGCAATGTGCTTCCTCTCTCGACTTATAACACTACTCTGACGCTACCTGCTGGAACACAGGGTGAGTTGCGGGTGCTTTCTAATTTAATGTCTTCTATAGCTAACAAACCTAAATTATTTGGTAGCCCAGTTAATATGTCTCCTTCTGCCCCTACCCCTGTATGGTCTCCTGAAGCTGTAGCAGTTAACCCTTTGTCAGCCTGGAAATGTTACTGCAATGGAAAAGGTTTCAGAGAGCATAAATTCTAGCGCTAATCCACCATTAAACACACAAGCTTTAGGTTATGTTATTGAACCCCTTACAGCTAATGTGGTTAACTGAGACATGTTTTAAAGAGACATTGCCATGAGAGATGTCTCTGCTAGGGTTCCATTTGTCAATGAATGTGAAAGAAAAAATATGGAAATGGGGAATTTTTGGATATTTTATCCCTCCTTCCCTCTGCTAAGGAATTTTTAAGTAAGGCGGATAAAAGACCAGAAGAAAAAGGGGAAGAAGATAGACGTAGACCAGTTTCAAGATCCTTTAATAATTGGTTGCAGTCATACTGCATATTTGCTGCGTTGTGGGGGAGAAACAGCAGCAGTAAAATTGTAGCGGGTTTTTCCAGCACTTGGAAAATGTACTGGAAGCCTATAGGAGTTTTGGGTGTATGGGTTGGTACCAATATGATGAGTCCTTCAGGCAAAAAAAGTGAATTTATCCCAACCTAAAATGGGGAGTGAAGGACGTGGTCCTTTGGCTCAATTTAATCGTGCCGTAGAAGCCCTCCTTTTCTAAGCAACAGCCTGCTGCTAGCAATATTTCCCCCTACAGGAAAGGTGTATGCTATGCATTCAACAAGAACCAGTGTAAGTGGGGTACATCTTATAAACATAGGCATGAGTGTTCCTTTTGCTCTGGCCCTCACACGATTTTGAAATGTTTCAAAAGGTACATCAGGACAACAGCGTGATAGTTTTCAATCCAAAAGCATTCACGCCAGTGAAACAAATATGCTTCCATGGCTGGAACGCTATACAGAGCAGGAGATAGCACCGTTCCTAATTGTGGGGTGTACTTATGGATTTTCACTCCCTATTTTTTCTGGTTCGGGTTGCAAGGTAGTTGAGAATTTGAAATCAGCTGTTAAATACCCACTAGTAGTTAGGGAAAAAGTGGTGAAAGATCTCTGAAGGTCGCATTGCAGGCCTCTTTCCAGTTCCCCTGTTTAAAAATCTTTGTGTTTCACCAATAGGGGTGGTTCCTAAAAAAGATCCTAATTCATTTAGAATCATTCACCATCTATCCTATCCAAAGGGATCCTCCCTTACTGATGAAATAGACAAATCATTTTCTTCAGTTTCTTATTCCTCATTCGAGGAAGCGATAGTAAAGATCAGATCCTTTGGCCATGGAGCTTTAATGGCAAAGGCTGTTATTAAGTCTGCATTTAGATTGCTTCCAGTTTCCCCTAGCTCTTACAGTTGCATAGGTTTTTTTTCTTTGAGAATTTTTTATTTTTACGATGTGTTTGCCAGTGGGTTGTTCCCTGTCCTGTTCTTAGTTTGAGAGATTTTCAAAATTTTTACACTGGGTTGTTAGTTTTGAATTGGGTTTTGATAATATTGTCCATTACGTGGACTATTTTTTGTTTGTTGGGCCAGCAGATTCCCTCTTTTTAGGGATTTACATAGATACTGTTTTGTCGGTATTTTGTTTACCATTTGAGAAGATAGTCAAGGCAAAATATTTGATTTATTTTTTGATTAGGAAAAATAAAGTTTTGCTGGGAGAACTTCAGTCCTTATTAAGGGTTTTAGCTTTTGCATGTCGCATTATGCCAGTCGGCAGAATTTTTTCTAGGAGACTTTATTTAGCGACATCAGGTTTAAAGTCCCCTTTTTCCCACATTTGAATGACTAATGACCTTAAGTCAGACCTTTTATTCTGGTCGCAATTTTTAGATTCTTATAATGGAAAGTCCTTTTTCCAGGAGGAATTCATCCAAGCAGCTGATTTCCAATTGTCTACGGACGCAGCAGGTTCAAGAGGATTTGCGGCAGTTTGGCGCAGCCATTGGAGCTGCAGCACATGGCTCTTGGGTTCATAATAAGTTGGTTTGGAATATCGTCCTACTGGAGCTTTTTCCGGTCATTGTGGCACTGGAAATCTGGGATAAATATGTCCTCAATAAGCGTATAGCTATTTAATCAGATAATAAAGGGGTAGTTTTCACAGTTAACTGCTAGTCCTCTAGATCCCCTCCAGTAATTAAACTACTTTGTTATGTTTATATCCTTATGCCTACATTTGAACATTTGGGTAAAGGCAAGTTATGTACCTGGATTTCGTAATACTATTGCAGATGCGCTGTCTCAGTTCCAGACAGATCTCTTCCGCTCTTTACTTCCCGGGGCAGATCATGCTGGAATTCCTTGTCCAGAACATCTGTGGGCATTGATTTGAGCGCTACTGGTATTGCGATTCAAAACTCTGTCAACCCAAAAACATGGGCTGATTACTCGGTCGCATGGAGGAGATTGTGGTTTTTCAATGATACTTTGGGTTGCAGCTTTGTTTCGCCTTCAGAGAGAACTGTTATAGCATTTCTATGCAGTTTGCTTGCGGAGGATATGTCCCATAGCCAGATATCTAAAATATTAGCGGGTATTTCTTTTTTCTTTAAAATGTTGAATTTTCCTGCATGCAGCAGTTTTTTCTAGTGAGGCAAGCTATTAATTGTTATAGGCGATCTCACTCAGTTTCAGATGGCCATAGGCCCATTTTTTTTATTCACGGCGATGGTTCTCCTGTAACCAGATTTCAGTTTATGGCAGTATTTCAGAAATGTATTCAGGGCCTTGGTTTACAGGGTTTCCGTTTCATGCCCCAATCCTTTCGTATTGGGGCTGCGACGGAAGCAGCTAGGCTAGGACTTGACGAGTCCTTGATTAAGAGACTGGGTAGATGGGAATCTAAACGATATGGTATTTATGTCCGTCTTAACCTTTCTCTTTAATGTTTTAGGTCAGAAGCTTTATGTTTGGATAATCGGACATTCCTACATTTTCTGGGCGCATAAGAGGGCGTCCCATCGTTGTTTTGCTGATAATTTACATCTCAATCCTGAAAATTACACGATTTTGTGGAAAGGAGTGAGAGGTCTCTGATGGTCAAATTTGTTTTAATACATTTCTCAGCTGTATTTAGTGTGGCCATCTCCTTCTGTCTTAATCATCCATCTTGGTGGGAATGATGTGGGTCATATGAAGACCTTGGATCTGATCTATAGGGTTAAACATGACTTGCATCATTTAAAAATGTCATCTCCAAACACGATTATCCTCTTGGAAATAGTTCCCAGATTATTATGGCTATCACAGCCCAATTTCAGAACTGTTGAAAAAATAAGGAAGAGGGTGAATCACGCTACTGAGAAGTTCATGCCTCTTATAGGAGGGTTATCTTTCCGCCATTTCGATTTGGAGGGCGGTTTTCCAGGTTTGTATAGAGAAGATTCGGCCCTTCTTTCCGATATAGGCCTGGATATTTTTAATTTAGGGTTGCAGAGCATGATAGAAATGGCCGCGGGTTTGGGGTAGGCCGGTGCTTTGGCCTTTAGACAAAGCCCCGTCTTTTTGGGGGACTTTTGTTATAAAGTTGATAAAGTTATTTGCTTGAGTCATTAAGCTAAGAAATTTTGTGATTGATAAATAAATTTGATATTAATTTATAATATGGTTATGGAAAATTATATTTTTGTTAAAACCAATAAAAGTGCCTTGGCCAACTTATGCCAATATTAGAGTGTGGTGTTTTATTATTAATGGTTTAGATTGTGTTTAGAGTTGGTGGGAAAGAGTGCAATCCCATGTAAAAGGGGGGGCACAATTAATTTGGGAGCACTTTCATGGGGTTGCCTCTGCCTTTTCCCTTGTTAATTAGAGCTTTGGCATTGATATAAATGCAATGCAATTCAAGGGATGCTGGCCCTTTAAATAATTAATGCTCATCTGTGAACAGGTAGGAGTGGGCCAATAGAATGTTTAGAAATGTTCTGGAAGCAGGGGGCTCAGTATATAAAGGGCCCACTGTCGCAGCAATCTTGCTGCAGGTTTAAGGATTGACGCTGAGAAGAGCTACCCACCCTCCCTCCCGTCGTGTGCACTTTATGTGGTACGTCACCTTTGCATTAAAGGGGGACTTTTGTTATAAAGTTGATTTATAAAGTTATTTGCTTGAGTCATGAAGGCTAAGAAATTTTGTGATTGATAAATAAATTTGACAATTTTAATATGGTTATGGAAAATTATATCTTTGTTAAAACCAATAAAAGTGCCGCGGCCAATTTATGCCAATATTAGAGTGTAATGTTTTATTATTAATGGTTTAGATTGTGTTTGGAGTTGGGGGAAAATGGTGCGGAGTGCAATCCCATGTGCTGAGTACCTCCAAGTGCTACCTACATAACAGAAAAGGAAATAGCTTAATATATTAGGGATGAGATTGATATGCAATATACTAGAGGGGTACTACACTAAATAAGTGTTACATTTATAAAAAATAAACTGAAAAAGTAAAAGAAAGAAAAGAAAAATATAGACTAAAAAAGGGGGTAGGACATAGGAAGGCTAAAAGTGAAAGGTGTGTGTCTGTCTGTCTTTATATATGTTAAGGCTTGATGAAGACTAATATCTCTTGGCAATATTAAAGTCAGACAGCTGCCGTTTAAACTTCCAGGTGTCAGTCACTACAACCTGTGATCCTAATTCTGAAGTATGTGAAAACTGAGTGAAGTCCAATACCTCCAGCCCACGTAACTTTAGGGTACTAGTTGCCTGTCAAAACTCAGAATACAAACGAAGATGTCTGTAGCATTGCTCTGTTAATTCTGGTAAATTACTTACTGCTGATGTCTGTAGCTGTAAGCAACTACTCACAACTCCACTCTCCATACTCCAAAAGCAGTTTCTTGGACCATCTAAAAATGTTTAAACCATTATAGAGTAATTTCTAGGCCTGGGCAGCAGTATGTAGTGGGAATATCCACATTTACCTCTACTGTGTCAGTTATTCTAATGTTTCTAATTGACAACAATCACTAAGAGGTTTAGAATTTAACTTAATGCTAGCTGCTAGAAACCATTACGCCTTAATGTGTGTGGATGTAAGATGTAATAGCTTATACTGAAGTATCACATTAAAAGCAGGAACTGACTGTAGCCAACAGTCATATATTATCAGGTCCCAGTTCTGTCATAAGAGGCGTACATTTGCATTACAAGAAAGCTCTACAGGACATTTCATCTATATGACATACAGTATATACACAGCATGGAAATGTGTGATGAGGACAAAGCAATTCCCAGTTTTCCAAAGATAGCACAAGCATACATTTTATATGATATATATATCTGCATGCACTATATACTATTTTATAGGTGTATGCCTGATATTATAAATCTCTGTCAAGCGTTGCAGATGTTGAGCTATCCAATTCCTGTTGTTAGGTTTAAATTCTCACTGAAATGTTATCATAGATGCAGAAAAAAACATCTCATTAGATACACCAATTTCTAGTTCCTAAATGCACTTTAAACATAATGCAAAAGCTGCAGCAAATCAAATAGAGTCTATGTCATTTCTGGCAGGAGGACATCGGCATTTCGTAGCCCCTTTCATCCCCAGCCTTACTGTCACTGAATTCCAGTTCTTGCAATTATGGAGGATCAACATACCATCATCTAAGGCGGACCGCATGCAAATGTACTCCTCCAGATAGGCACCCACCCATCAAGATATTTTGATATTTATAGAACCTCTCCCAAGAACCAGTCTACTGCTTGCGGTGTTGTTTTCAGGAAGCTATTTACAGCACCCTATAATCTCTTCCCACAAGCCTTGATCTAACTGCTTTGCATAGAGAAGTACAAAGACAAAGAACGACAACGATCTAAAATAAAGTATGAACTGAAAATTGAAAGGCTTTATTAAAATATTTCATTAACATGTTGATAAATGAACAAAATATAAGCAGATTAACCCCTTCCCGCAGCCACCTCATGGCCCTTTAAGAGGCTCTAAATGCCGGGAGGGCGAGATGGGCATTCCGATCATGTGACTGCTGTGATTGGCAGTCACATCGGTCACATGATCGGGAAGCTCACAATTGCAAGTGTGCATCTGGAGCTTTCAGAGAGTGTGCTCTCAGCACAGAAATATGTTTTATATATCAAAGGATGAGGTGCTGACTCAAGCGGTTAGAGTGTCAATGTACAAAAACATATATCATGCAAAAATAAATTTCTGTGATCACCTGTCCCGAATCAATATATATATCATGATAAATCTACTATACAACTTGAATCTTAATGCATACAAGTATATAAATGCATATAATCCGTAGGAATTTGAACAACTCAAAATAAATCCTTTCCAATATTGTAGAATTTATTCTCATCCACTTCACTAAACTTCACCACATGCAAAATTAAATTATTAAACGTAATGTGCTCTTCTTATGTGATGTGCACCTCTACCTAAGATAGTAGGGCCACTCAGCAGATCGCTTTGGCCCACTAGGACCCTCACAGCTTTAGGAGGTAGGTTTCTACAATTGATCAGTCCTGGTCATCCACTCACTGGTCTATGTCCTTTGCTTATTCCATCAGGGTAATCTCAGGATTAAAAAAGCCAATACCCGATAATCGCGCAATACGTTTATTAAGAAGTAAAGATATGATAAAAAAGATATAGCACTGCACTCACATTTAGTTGTGCCCTGGAGGGGCACCCACTATACAGAGCCTTGATTGATAACAATATCATTGTTGCTCGCACTTCTGAGCTGGCATGTGTTCCACCTGGGCCTGACATGACATCAATGGAGACTCTGAATTTCTGCCAGTAATCAGACTTCAATGCATTTCACCGGAAGGCGTTATCAGAAATATGTTTACATAGGGACGCTTATATGCGGCCTCGCGGCATTAAAGCCCACCTGCCGAGAGGCCACATATATGTCTACCTCCAGTGGGAACTGGTTAAACTTTCATTTTATATCCTATGTCTAGTGTTAGACACACATGAAAATTACAGCAACAAAGACACGCAGTAACACTAGGCCAACTCCAGGCAAAACTTTTCATAGCTTTAGGCAGAGACAGGATGGGATAGAACCCGTGCATTGTTTTTTATTTGTGGAATTCCCATATAGGGAATTCATCCAGACTTCCTGTCAGGACAGGATGTGTTGGTAGCTCTCTTCAGTGAGAACACAAAATATTTTCAGAAGGGTTAGAATCTCTGTCCAGCTATTACTTGTCCCAGTAGCAACCACTCCCCTCTTGTCCTGCTGACACAGGAACAGGAAGTGAGGTGAAATCTCTCTAGTAGGGTCGTCAAAAAAAATATTTATCCTTTCCAAGACTATCCATAACTACAAAAAAGAAATAGCATTAAGTTATAATCAAGAAAGTCAACTAGATAGAAAAGTAACTTACTTTTTCAAAAGTCTTCAGCAATGGCATTCTGTGTTTTTCTGAAAACAGATTTCTTTAATCATTTGCTGTCCATAGGCAGTTTATAAATGGCCTGGATATCAAATGGTTAAAATAAGCTTGTGCCCTCATTCTGTTATCATTTTTTTCAGCTGCAACCCCTTCCACCACACAAGTTAGCCCCCTTGTGATAGCATACTTGCCAATAGTCTCTATTTTACCGGGACAATCCCAATTATAGGACTCTTGTCTCGATCTGAGGGCGTCCTGATAGAAATCCCAGCATTTTGCTTTTGTCCCGTGAATAAGGACTGTATTTGGCACCAGCCACAGCTTCTGGCTACAAAAATATGGCCGCGAGCGCTCTTTCCGACCCCAGCAAACTTTCCCCGTGTGTTCAGTGGAGAGGGGAGGGGCCTCCGATCCGTGCAGCCAATCTGATTCTCTCTTTAGTGTACAAGTAGACAATTCTCTTGCATACTGAAGCCAGTTAGCTGCACTGAACAGAGGTCCCTCCCCTCTCCACTGAACACAGGGGAAGGAAAGTCTGGCAAATAAAAAATGGAGCTGCCGCCATCCCTGCCCTCGTGGCCTGCTGCTGGAGGGTCTGTCTGACGAGACTCAGGCAGAGCCAAGGGACTCCAGGTGCTGAGGGCACCTGATATAAGGAGGGACTTCTCTGGGGACACCTGATATATGGAGGGACTTCGCTGGGGATACCTGATATAAGGAGAGAATCCGCTGGGGAAACCTGATATAAGGAGAGAATCCACTGGGGTCACCTGATATAAGGAAAGAATCCGCTGGGGACACCTGATGTAAGAAAAGACTCCACTGGGGGCACCTGATGTAGGAGGGACTCCGCTGGGGACACTTGATGTAAGGAAGGACTCTACTGAGAACACCTGATGTAAGGAAGGACTCTGCTGGGGACACCTGATATAAAAAGGGACTCCGCTGGGGACACCTGATGCAAGGAAGGACTGCACTGGGGACACCTGACGTAAGGAAGGACTCCACTGGGGACACCTGATATAAGGAGAGAATCTGTTAGGGACACCTGATGTAAGGAGGGACTCCGCTGGGGACACCTGATGTAAGGAAGGACTCCACAGGAGACACCTGATATAAGGAAGGACTCCACTGGGGACACCCGATGTAAGGACGGACTCCACTTGGGACACCTGATGTAAGGAAGGATTCTACTGGGGACACCTGGTGTAAGGAAGGACTCCACTGGGGACACCTGATGTAAGGAGGGAGACACCTGATGGCATCTGGTGGCAGGCGGCGGTGGCAAGTGACACGCTCAGGGCTCCCACTGATTCTGCATTATGGTGAGTTGAACTGTTTCATTTTATATTACAATGTAATAATATAAATAATGCGCTTCAATCATCCTGACACTATAACAACCATGGTACCGGGATGATTGAAGCGCTAACACTAGGTGTTTGGAGTATCTTTATCTGCTGACTGTTAAACTTTCTGGAATACACATATCGCTATTGTGGTATAGGATCTGAGCCTGCTATCCCTCCATCCCTCATTCTTTCCTTCCTTCTCTCTCCTTCCCTCCCTATTTTTTCCTTTCTTTCTTCCTTCCTTCATCCCTCATTCATCTCAGACTCAAACCACTCCCTATTTGAACTCCTGCGGTGTTGCGATCAGTGTGTGAAGAGTGGGAGAAGAGGGTTGCATTGACAATCCAACACAAGGGGCAGAACATTGAACACATTTTATAAGTGGTCAGAAACTTGTAAATAACTCATGAAAGAATAAAGTTACGTTAAAACCAAGCACACCATTGTTTTTCTTGCGAAATTCCCAATAAGTTTGATGTGTCACATGACCCTCTTCCTATTGAAAAAACAAAAGTTGGATTCAAAATGGCCGACTTCAAAATGGCCGCCATGGTCACCACCCATCTTGAAAAGTTTCCCCCCTCAAATATACTAATGTGCCACAAACAGGAAGTTAATATCACCAACCATTGCCATTTTATTAAGGTGTATCCATATAAATGGCCCACCCTGTATATAGGCCAAACTTGATGAATATTTTTTTTTTTTATATATATATTTTTTTTTTGTATTTGTATTATAGCAAAAAGTAAAAAATATTGTTCTTTTTTTCAAAATTGTCGCTCTTTCTTTGTTTATAGCACAAAAAATAAAAACTGCAGAGGTGATCAAATACCACCAAAAGAAAACTCTATTTGTGGGAAAAAAAATGATGAAAATGTTGTTTGGGTATAACGTCGCACGACCGTGCAATTGTCATTCAAAATGCAACAGCGCTGAAAGCCGAAAATTGGTCTGGGCAGGAGGGGGGTTTAAGTGCCCAGTAAGCAAGAGGTTAACACAGCCCATTCAATGCGCCACAAAATGCACTATTTCTAGTAGTGCACCAGTATTTCCTGTCTTCCCCCTGCAGCTAATCTTTTCCCATTACTGATTTTCCATGCCTTGTTCTGCACTGTGTCTCTGCGTGGAGGCCATCATCTTGGTATAGGCAGGTTTTGCTTCCATATATTAAAGTCATCCCTATGATGACTGGTGATCTGATGGAAAAATAATCAAGCAACAGTAGCAGAAGAGTTGAAAAAAGTACAGGTCCTCAAAATGAGAACTACAGCTTTTTCTCCAACAAGGAGAACAGTGCACAACACAGCACTGTCTTTTTGTGGATTTATTGTAGAAAAATTTAACAGGAGAGGAATAAGGGTGTAAAGATGTTCCAAAACATTAGAAGAAACTAACAGGAAACTTTGGACAAAATCCTCTTGTAACAGCCTTTGCTGTGGGTAAGAGGGAATGGCCAGCTAATCTAGGACTCTATACGAGCAGTTCCAGTCCTTACAGCAATCTCTGGCACTTACATCCCCAAACATGTGCACATCTGGGATCCCAGATCAAGATTCACAGTGTGAGAAACCAAAATTAAACCGCGCTCTATTTATGAGATTATATAAAGTGCGATGTGCAAAACATAAATTCTGAGTGACAGTGACTGTGCAATACTTATAACTTATACATTTCAGAGAACATATAATATTTCATCAGTTAATGTCCATAAATAAACCATAAAAGTGCCATATAATCCTTATAGTTCATATCCAATATATTTGTAGACACCCATGCAGTCAATGGACCATCCAAAAAGGAAAGACAGGGTAACTGTTAGGAAAGGAACATTTTGCTAAAAAATGTGTTCCCGCGGTGGTGCGCACGCCTGTGCGCGTTCGCGCGCGCCCGTGCGCGCGCACGCGCCGGTAACGGCGCCAAATGGGGCTGTTTAAACCTGGAGACTCCCTCAGCAAGTGCTGCTCGTTCTACAGCGTTCCCGACCTGTAAGCCTCAGCTCCTGATACCTGTTCCTGTGTTTGTTCTGCCTCCTGTTGACCCGGCTTGTCCTGACCTGCTGTTCTGCTACCTGCACCGACCCCGGCTACCCACGACCATCCGATTGTCTGCTCCTTTGTACCTCTGCTGCCCGCCCGTTAACGAACCTTGCTTGGACTCTGACTACCCGTTTGCCTGATCCTCTTGTACCTTCCTGCCTGCCTGTTGCCGACCCAGCCTGTACGACCATCCTTCTACCTGCACGTCTTCTGGAGCCTCACTACACCATCGGTGACCCTCCAGCCCTCGTGCCATCCCGCACTCTTGGGCCTCTGTCTCCACTACCAGGGGTCCTTGAATCGGGTGCGCAAGAGCGGTTGTTCCCTGCACAAGACAGACTCCACCACCAGGTACGTGACAGTAACAAAGGAGAATCTTCCACCAAAGAGGAGACACACTAGCTTTCCTCAGGCCAGCCCATGCTGAGGCCTAACAAGAATTTTTCTCAAAATACACACTGCTTTCCTCCCAGTGGCAGCCACCCCAGGACAAATGACATATCTGAACTGACCTCCCAAACATTTATCTTCTCACCAGGCACCTTCCAGGTGCTCCTTCCCAAGAATTGGCTAGGGTTCCATTAATATTCATAACTCAATGGTTGAGCCTCCTACTGTATCTTCTGGAAACATATTCCATTAGCAGGCAGGGGTAATCATCCACGAAACCTAGGGAAACCTGACCAGACCAAAAAAACAGATCACTACGACACATAGTACAGCAGCACACTAAATTTAACATTACTAGGGCAGGGTGCTACACACATTTAAGTTTTCTATATTATAGTAGATCTTCAGTATTTGAGATCCACTTTAAATGTGTTATTTAAAATAAATAGGAACTCAATTAAAGTGAAGCTGCTCTGTGAAGGAGCTGAAAACAACATATTATTTGAGCTTTAGAGGCAGCAAAACATCTTCAAGTCAAAGAAAGGACTTCTGTCCAGCTGACAATTTTACTGACAGATGTAATATTTCTACATTTGCAGGCATTGAACAATATTTCCTGAAATATTAATAAGCAACATTATTATAAAGGAAACTGTCAAAATTCAAGGCATAGTGTCATGATAGAGAGCTGTAAAACTGGCGAAAAAATATTGCCACTGCAAATTGTTCCTTCCATTGTCTAATTTTACTTTGTCTTGTGTGACTATATAGCATAGATTTATGTCATAAAAAATGGGCTTAAATTGCTATTTTTAGTTAGAATGTCCATGGAGATTCTGCATAAAAGGTTTTGTGGTATGATTAATATTTTATGTTTACTATAGCAATAACGCCAAATAATACAGCATGTTGCTGTAAAAAGTATAATACTACATGTAAGTCATTTCATTAAAATATTGATCACAACATTTGATTACATCAGATGGTGCATTATATTAGGATTTTCTGGGAAATCTTATCTGTTCTGAGACTTAAGAACATTTTTGTAGTTTGGGTTTTCTTGTGTACATTTGTACATTTATAGGCAGCTGGCATAACTCCACACTGGGCATTAATGAGCCATCTGCTGTGAAAACATGCCTTTGCTGTACTTACAGTTTTTAATCTACATATTCGTTAATCATGGTATTGCTCTGAAGAAGGTATTAAAGCTAAACTCCGGGATAAAAAAATAATGTCTAAATACAAGAGGCATTAGTATTCTCACTTGAATATTGATGTGCTTTTTGTAATACTTTCAGATCTGTGCAGTTATCCTGCCTCAGTGCAGGTGCTTCCTGTAATAAAGTCCAGTCACTCTTGCTCTCTCTCCTTGTGCAGGGTGACTGGTCTTGTCTCCACCCCCTCCTGCCCCTCCTATAGTTTCCTGCAGGCAGCCTGTAGTAGGTGGGGCTTTCTGGGTACCTCCCACAGCTCTGCTGTCTGCACAAGCTATGTGCTGTACAGCAAATTGATGATGTCACTGCTACTTTTACAAATTCGAAGGACAATACAGTATATAATGGAACTTTCATTACCCCTCCAATGAACACATATACACTTAAAACATATTTTAAAATACAAACAAGTCTTTATTTTGTAAATTTAAAAAAAAACCTTATTCAACAAAAGCATATCTTTTTAGAAAGAATGGTATCAGGTCTACTATTGTACAATCTGGGAGTATATCAATGCTATAAATCTTCTGCTAGTTCTAGACCTGATAACATTTTTTCTAAAAAGATATGCTTTTATTGAAAAAGTGTTTTTTAAAATTTAAAAAATAAAGATTTGTTGTTTATATTTTAAAAGATGTTTCAAGTGTATATGTGTTCATTGGAGGGGTATTGAAAGTCCCACTATATTCTGTATTGTCCTTCAAATGCGTTCATTTAGGGATGAGACCCTCCAATGACAATAGTAATGATCTAGCACCACTCCCACTTACTTAATATATTTAATGCTACTTTTACAATGTAATACCTGTGGTCTGGCTAGCTGTGATCGCTGTAGTAAAGGTGCCCGCTACAGTGGTTTTCACTTTCCACAGGGATTGACTGGGAATGGCAAATGTATACTTACATTGGATAAAGGTGCAGCGCTAATGAACAATGGTGATATTATTCAGTCCACAGTTTTTCACTCAAAAAACCAGGTAAAAAGACTTGTAGTACTTCAGTTAAAAAGTTCAGTCCACAGTTTACATCCGGTGAATGAAATGGGGGAATCAACTGTGCCCGTCACCAACACCAAACACACTGACCCTTACCAGAAACTCAAGACCCCCACTACAGGGGTCAGAAACGCTCTCTAGCAAGAGGGGATTCACCACAGCGTGTGTTGATAGGAGATCCCTGGGTTGTAATCTCAGTACCCGATGTCATCTCAGCACATGATCCCATATGGAGGTAACAGAGGGAAAAAACTCATGGTGCAGTATTTCAAGACAAGTTTTTATTGCCCCCAATGTTAAAAACACTTACATTAAAACTTTGTGCCTTGGATACATCTGCTCGCCGAGAGCTCACATCCGATAGACACCATAGACTTCCCACCACTAAGATGGCTGCCGCGTCTTCTCCCTCACTCCTGCGTGTCGTCCTAGGCTCCTCCCGACGCGTTTCGTCATAGGTTGACGTCGTC